>JAVTVY010045115.1:0-207458 GCA_036873755.1 Hanleya hanleyi | reverse complement strand
GTAGTGGTTAGAACGGAATTGCTTTAGTGACCAACAGGGAATTCAAATTATAGGAGACCAGTTCCTTCTAGTCGGCAAATGGCTTATTGTGAACACTGCCAGTGTGTGGTGTTCAGTCATGCAGAGAATGAGATCATGCATGAATCAAAAACTCATATCAATGCAGATGCACCAAAGCCGGCGGCAAAGTGAATTAAAAGTGTCGGGCCATATGTAACTAATTATGCCATTTGAGGATTTTTAACGTGTGAAGGCAAATCTGAAGCAGAAAAACTCTGCTGGCAAGTTTTCTTTATACGCTTAATTCTATTTTGAGCCCAATGTTTCCCAATAAAATGTTTCCAAAACAATCTGAATAGGCGAGCGGTGATCGAGGACCCGATTTTTGGAAATTTATTTCACCCCCTCTACATACAGCCACACCACATACCTTTTGAAAGCTTATCTTATGTACTTTTCGATAAGCCCTGTCGTGGTCCTCAAATATGGTGTCGTGTGCTAGAAAAATCCAGTTGAACGGTGTACCTTAAACCCTCATTTTTCATTCCTCGTTAAGGAATTTAGGTACTCAAATAAACATATCTTTTCTCAGTTCTCAGCTAAGATTAGGGATCAATTTGCTCAAGGTTGATTGGACATCTGTTATATATCAATATTTATGTTAACGTCATAAATGTATGACGTCACCAGGGGGGCATCTCCAAATGTCAACTAAAACAGAGATTCTCAAAACAATCTCAACTTTAAAGTTTTCTATGATTAACAATTTTGAATATAACTCAACAAATCTGCATGAGATGACTTATTTACGCACCGGCCTTCACATTTAGTAAGTTTAAGCGGCATAGTTTGGGAAATTATCAAGAAATGTCACAAATGCTTCAACTTTGCGATGTGCAAGGTATAAAAAAGTGGAAGTCGCGTTGATTAAATTGGAAGAGCTTTGTACTTTAGTCTCAGAACTACAACGTTGGGGCTTATTCTGTATCAGAGTACTTTATCAAGTTATTATTATGTCACTGCAATTCGGAAAATATCAAAGTGACGTAATCAGGGACCATTCCTAAAAAGACACAAGGAAAAAGGGGTATCTAGGGCTTTTCCTATGGAAATAATTTCTTTGAATTTTGTGATCAAGCTATATGTAATTCTGATGTCTTCTTTCAGTCAGGATATATAGCTGTATGTATTGTTATAAGGAACGCACCCTAAATCTAGCCATGAGCTTTAGCATGATATCGTTTCCAAAAATACGACCAGACGCGTTCCGTTATTAAGAAACCATCGGTTTCGGTACTTGTCTATACGAAAACAGTGACGTTCACCCTGCATGCAATCTCGTCTTTTGAGGTCGATTAGAAATATTTCATTTGTAATTAAGCTGCAACGCCCCTCGCCCAGAGTGATATGGGGCATTGGGACTGCGGGAGGGGGAGGGGATAACGAACAGTGATAAGAGGTTTAACAAAAAGAGTGTTTGAGAAAAAATATACTCAACATACCAGTCTCTAATTTCGTGGTCTATTATCAGTTGATGCTCCTCTCAATTAGACATGTTGTCTCAATCGTAGGCTATTGCATTTTGAGAAATAGGCTCACAGACCGATGTGAAAGAAACGGTGGCTGCCAGAGACCAGTGTCTGTTCTCTGATGCTTTACGTAGATCGGACTTTGATATTCAGGTGAAGCTTTTCAGATGTCAGTGTTCGGGCTGGTTTGAATCATAGCATGCGGACAGTCATATCTGGGGGACCACCGTTTCTCTTACACCGAAACCAGCATTTCAATCCGATTTCTGACATTAGGATAAGGCTCATGGATAGGGACCACGATCTCTGTGCTGAAAGTAATGACAGAAAAATAAGAGATATTTGTATATCCCACGAACTATCATATTCGTAGGCGTTCTTTCCAGGTCAACGCAATGCTCAATTGCTTAGTATATGTTAATCAATGTTTAAAAAATTAAGATTACACACAAAACATGGCAGTGTGACTAACGTCACAGGACGTACGAAGTAGGGTTTGATCTGATTTAAGTGTGTACTCGAGAGATGACTTTTGGGCCCTATGTGCTACCGTGAGAGAATTTCTATAGCAGTCTCTAATTGACAGTGGGTACTATTAACTTTCCCAGATGTCACCGCTAGTGAGTCATTAGCGTAGCAACTATTATCGCCCTCAGTTCCTATTACCCTGGACACTTATCAGCCCAGCAGTACAGCACGAGGTCACCCATCCAAGTCTTGACCGGGCTCAAAGTCGCTTAACTTCGGTGATTTTACGAGAACCGGTGTGTCCAACGCGATATGCCGTATCAGGGAACCGTCAAAATTCAAAGTGAAACATACAGCCAAGGGTTCCCGATGGGCATGACATTGCACTCGCTGAGCCATCAATAAATAATAATAAAATAATTATAAATCAAATTTTCAACAGAATTCGGTCAGCTCAGAACTTGCTGGTAACAATGACCTAATGCACGTTCATGCCAAAAATCAAGGTTCTAATGTCGACGGTTCTCGTGGATCTGGCTTGTGCTCGATTTGCCCCAGAGAGAGGTCTTAATTTTTGTTCAAAGAGCCATAAAATCCACAGGAGTTCAACTATAAATTGGATGAGAAGTCCAGTGCCATCTATCAAATGTTTTATTAAGAAGTAGTTCCATCAGGTTAGGCAGCAAGGGATCAGGTCAGAGTTTATGATCTACACTGGGAGAGGACCAGCTAAGGTCAGCTAGATATAGGATATAGGCCAGTCACCACAGCTGCTCTCTGAATCTACATGTGCTACCAATTCGCTTGCTTGAATTCGAATATCTGGATAATAGAAATACAGCTAGCATTGTTAACAACTTTTCAGGATATAATGTACTGAAATGTATGGAGGAAGAATAACAATTTCATGACATGCTAATGCTTAATGTTGAGAAGTATATAAAAGGACTGTGAATAAATTATTGATGTCAAACCTACACTATACAAGTATTGTCAATAAACTTAGCACATTCAACGCTTCCTCTATGGAAACTTCTAGTGCCAGCTTGTTCTAATGTTTGTGAGAGGATCAGTTTGGTTTACTTTCGCCGGGATCAACAGTGTTGACGTACATATCTCGCCTAGTATAACATTTACTAGATCCTGTGTTAAATGTGACGATTTTAATCAACGTCACAAAACATTGTTGCAGAAACTTATAAAACCGGGATATACCAACAAGCGCCTGCACTCAAAGTTTCCCAAATTTGGCGATACATATCGCAAGCTGATAGCAAAATACGAGCGAGATCTATGGCGTTACGTTTCGTATAACTTATGTCTAATCCCGCTTAACCCGAGGCTAGGGGCCGTATGAACCCATGCGCTTCCAGATCCGCATGGTGCTCATATGAACAGTCACAATGAAAGCGTGACTGAGATACATCAATCTCTAGATGACGAGTTTACAACGAATATTATGGATTAAGAATACCGATCAGCGATACGGATTTGATATTTTTGGAACACCATTATGTCTTGCCGGCATCACTGAAAACTGGTGACCGCTTCTCTCTTGCAGGAAACCATGCAGCCTTGTTTATGTATACTACATGTATGATTGTCTTTCTGAATTTGGTGCTAATACTGTTATATGGAATATGAAATAGGTCTAGGGATTATGGACGCGGATATACTTTAATGGACGACGGCAGAATTATGAATGACGGACCTGACGCTTGTAATTGGATAGCAGCCGTTTTCCTCAACAATTGCACACCAAAATGGAGAATTGTTTTGATCATGTCTATAATACCGGAACTCACTGTGTAGCTTATCATGTAGTCTTGTCTGATAAACACTTCAATCAAGTATCAAGTATTATCAGGTAGTGGCAAACCGTTTTTATTCGTTTTTAACAAAATATTAATACACTCAACCTCATATGCTGACTGTGTATCTTAAATTATTCTTAATTTCATCGGAAGCAAACTCATTTCATGGGTGAGATACACATACCGGTACTACCGAAATGTAGTAGATTGGGGAATAATTTTTTCCAAATTTCAAATGCTATTGTTATGGTAATATCCAGATGTTCCTCATATTTTCGTGTGTACGTTGAAAGATATTACGCCGACATTTCCATTAATATATATTTTTTTTTTAATATATATTTTAGACACAGTAGTTATCATCAATTTAGACTAAGCTGTTTGACCGTTAAGTTTAGCCTGTGTGGAATATATACCTATAATATTTTTCAGATTTGTTCCTATTTGTCTTTACCGCTATGCGAAATCAGGACTTCTTGTAACGGTAAACACAGTAAAAGATACTTAACAGTAAAGACATTTCTATGGTTAACTGTTTTTAAATAGCATCTTGCTTTTTGCAACCACTGATATTATGGACTGTTTTATTGATCCTCGGATCATCTTGCCATTTCTGCATGAAACGGGTTTGCAGGTATGATTTTAACATATATTATACATGAACGGTAACGACACAAAAATAAAGGTATACATACGGACGTATACATCAAATACAACCGTATGTCGTATTCAAGATGACGATGTGAAACCCGAAACGTAGTAAAGTTTCCCCCAATATTTTACTCTTATTCCGTCTTAGAGGATTCAAAGGCAGCTTTCTACAGTGGGAGAGGAATCTGCATTTCCCCTTTTGACGCCAGAGATGACGTTATGATCATAGAACCGTTGAAAATATTTTCATATTAAAATCTCTTATAGACTCTTATATCACACAGAATAAACCCCTATTTACAGCTTTCATCGATTTCAAAAAAGCTTTTGATATGGTTGACAGAACCATGCTTCTTGAGAAAATGGTAAAGGTAGGCATTACTGGTAACCTGTTAGGTATTGTTCATTCTTTGTATCTGAAGTCCACATATCAAGTGCAAACTTCATCTGGACTCGCCCCGAAATATTTTTCATCGCGTGGTGTTCGTCAAGGATGCAACTTATCACCAACCCTGTTCAATATTTTTATTGATGACATAGGAAAGTTCTTTAGTCCAGCTTGTCAGTAACCATCCCTACATGAAGAACCCCTCTCTCATTTACTATTTGCTGATGATCTGGTCATTTTTTCAGAATCCCCTGAGGGATTACAGAATAGTCTCAATGCAGTTGATCATTTTTCTGCATCAAATAAGTTGCCAGTTAACATAGAGAAGTCAAATATACTGATTTTCAATAAACGCATTCAGAAACGCCTCCATGCGATAAATTTCCTCCTTGGTTCAAAACAACTTAAAATTGTTCGCAGCTACAAATATTTAGGAGTGATTATAAATGACAGGGGCAGATTTGATGAGGGTGTTGCTGACCTTAAGAGCAAGGGAATGAAGGCTGTGCATAGTTTATATCAATCTGTTTTCAAACACGATCCAAGTGTAACTACTTCCATGAAACTATTCATTACTGTTGTGAAACCGATCTTACTGTATGGTAGTGAAATCTGGGGGGCTGACCTCTCCTGTATTAGCAAATGTGATAAATTACATGTTGAATCAGTACATATAAAGTTTTGCAAGTATGTTTTAGGTGCAGGTAAATATGCATCTAACTGGGCTGTACGTGCTGAACTGGGTAGCCATCCCCTTATTTATGATATCATGCTGAATCTTATTAATTTTACATATCGGTTGAAAAATATACCAAAAACTCGTTTATTGTTTCATGCTTTTGAATCCAGTAAGGCACTTATCTTGAAAAACAAGACAAACTGGTTCATGAAAGTTCAATCCTTAACATCAGAAATCAATGTCTGGCATCTCATTGAAGTCAATCAGAATAGAAGTA
Organism: Hanleya hanleyi; assembly: GCA_036873755.1. Lineage (NCBI taxonomy): Eukaryota > Metazoa > Mollusca > Polyplacophora > Lepidopleurida > Hanleyidae > Hanleya > Hanleya hanleyi. The sequence goes on along the minus strand of JAVTVY010045115.1, from coordinate 201,652 downwards.
TTGTTATTGAAAACGTCAAAGCCAAAGTAACAGCCCATTTGATTAGTTTGTTTGTCACCAGCGAAGAAAATAAATCCTCCAGTAAGTTAAAAAGCTATCTCCAAGTAAAAACCAAATATGCCATAGAACCTTATTTAATTCATACTACATGTACTAACAAGAAATATAGGGAAAGCTTCTGTCGCTTAAGACTAAGTAATCATAAGCTGCGTGTCGAGACCGGTAGACATTGCAAGCCAAAAATACCCCACGAACAAAGAATTTGTACTCATTGTTCTACAGGAGCTGTTGAAAATGAAATCCATTTCCTCTTGCATTGCCCACACTATGCCGAATTGCGTCAAAAGCTTTTTACCGATATCAAAAGAAATTTTCCACATTTTGAAACTATGTTATCTGATGAAAAATACCATACAATAATGACAAATAATTTTCCGTCTTTATGCGGAACTGTCTGTGGTTATGTTTATCATTGCATGCAGTTACGAACTTAAAACATTGTACATATCCAACTGAATCTGTCTATTATTTATATGTTATATATATATGTTATATCTTTGCACTGCCTTGTATGGGTGTATGCAATAAAGAATTGAATTGAATTGAATTGAATACTTCGAGCGTCCTGCACCGTCTGCGGGACGTCGCGGCAATGCAGAGAATGGAACAATTTTGTAACAATGTTGTGTTGTGCCGTGGTTTATCGTTTATTATTATACATTTAATTTTATAATCCAATGAAAACCGTTTATTTGTACCACGTGTCGGTCCAGTACCAAGAACCGTATTGGATCCGCGAGCAAGTGTTATTGGACTCGTCAGAAAGTGTTATTGGACTCGTCAAGACTGCGTATTGGATTCTTTCAAAGGGGAGTAACTCAGGATTATATGTACGTGCCACAGTGTCGTCGCAGTGTCATCTGCTTCCGACAGTCGGTCAGACACTAGTGACAGCGGTAGACAAGATGCTCGAAGAGAGCGTAATCGACAGCTTTGTACAAGATCAGATTCCAGATAACACCCGTAAAAAAACCGGAAAGTGATGTAAAAATCTTTGTGAAGTGGATGAAAGAAAGAACTATTTTTTTCTGATCAGATACAAAAGACTGGACTGTTGTAGGCCTACATATTTTCCTGAATATTTCATGAAATAATTCTTCTAAATATAGTACTATTTATTACGGATGTAAATATTTCGAAAAAATCAGAAAATGAAAAATCAAAGCATAATATATATCATCCATTTAAATGTATTCTTACTTGATTGTCATATTTCAAAATAGCGAAATTAACAATCGAAGTATTTATGTGTGTAGTTTTTCATGTTATGCTTTGTAACTTTATCAGTAATAAACGAAAGTTTTAACTCTGTCATAGATTTGTCTTTCGATGTATAATAAACAGGTCATTATACAATGTTGAATCCAATATGGAGCTTTTATTGTACTCGTCTACGTTGGGTTGAAAGTCCGTATTGGACTCGACGCCTGCGGCGTCTCGTCCAATACGGACTTTCAACCCAACGTAGACTCGTACAATAAAACTCCATATTGGATTCAACATTGTATAATAACCTCATATTCGAACATACCTTCAGTCCGTCTCAATGTTATAGCATTGTACCGAAAGTGGTGTTAGAATTAGGAGTTAATGACCGCCTTAGTGAATATTATCGTGTAATAATTTTCGATGTTTTGTTTTAGACCGTCAATCAAAAAACCGAGCGGCGCAGCCGCGAGGTTTTTTGATGAGGTCTAAAACTAAACATCGAAAAATTATTACACGATAATATTCACTAAGAAGGTCATTAACTCCATTCTAACATGCACAATGATAAATATTTCCTCATTTCATAAGCGGAATGGCAACTTTTCTGCAAACTTGTCCCGTTTTGATGCGAGAATTTCGTGACTGGTTTGCAGGCCATGCTCGCGCGTACTGTTCGTTCACGAGCTGCAGCTGTGTGAACTCCGCCCACTGCGCAGTGAATGAACCAATCGTCGCTCAACTTTGTGGCACTGCGTCACAAGAATTAGACGTCACCAGTTCGGCACGTGAATGTAAACAGATGACAACAAACAAATGAAGTTTATCGTGTGATAATCTCCGTATGTTTTGAGGTCTGGACCAATCAGCGCACGGCTATAACGTGGAGCATGTTAGAATTCCCGATAAACACTGGGGAACACCTGCAGCGCTGTGACGTTGTCGGTTGCGGGGATAACTATAGGGAGCGCGCGCGAAATGTATACTTTCCCGCAGTTTGCAACAATGTTCGCATTGACCAGCTGGAATGTGACGCCCCATTCAAAAATTGTTTTGATCAATGTGGAAGGCATATACCAGCATATTTTAGCAATTTAATAGAATTTCGTAATAAATATTCGATTGTGCATGTCCGAATCGAAATAAAAACCTCGGAAATCGGTTTCAAATTTCCGAGATAAACACCAGTTGGCACTCGTCCAGCAGTTTAGAACCTCGGCCTGCGGCCTCGAGTCTAAACTGCGTGACTCGTGCCAACTGGTGTTTATCTGGGAAATTTGAAACCTCTTCCTCGGTCTTTATTTCTTAAATAATAACGTCACAAGTACCGACATGCACAATTGTTCAAATTAAGGCGGCTCCCTGGTTTCCGTGCAAAGTCATGTGATTTTTCTCATATTTTTTTTGTAGCTCAGGAAGCTCATCTTATATCAGAAAATGATATATAAAATTGGGGCATAGCGTATTACTTTTTCTAATTTTCAGCTTGGTACAATGTGAATACTATGTAAAACACCCAATACTTGAGACATAATTGTTTTCAGAATATTCAAGAATCATGTCAATTTTCTCATTTTTTCAATATGTATTCCTTGAAACATGGGGTTTTTTAATAACACAAATCCCAACAATGCAACGTTATGACGTCGATAAATGTCACGCCAACAAAGAGTTTGCCATTCGACGTCATGACGTCACAAGGGATAATTTACGCTGAAACGTAAACGCTGCATGTCAAAGTATCTCAGTCTCTCCATTCGCTCACAAAAGTACGATTACAAGGGAGGTAATTGCTATGCGCAAAAAGCTGCGCAAAACAATCATTCTTGTAACCAGGGAGCCACCTTAAAGTCGTAAATCAAGAAACAGATTATAAATTCTACAATTTGGAAGATTATCTTGCATATGACGTAAAATTACAAAAGTATCACAGTTACACTTTAAAGATGTAATCAGCCTCAAAATGGATGGATTTTGTAACCGCTCCCCTGTGCGTTTTTTCAGCAGGGAAGATTACCAAAGCATCATATGTATTATATTTGACGATAGTGGGATCGTCATATACAACGAATGCAAGAATATCGTGTCAGAGAAATTTGTAACTCTGTCCGCTTCGACGGCTTTTCTGTCTCACCATTGAGTGTGTGTTGTACGCGGCGAGGAAAATGACGTCACTGCGTGACGTATGCGTGACGTAGCGACGCTCACGAATTTGAATGCTGCACAGCTGCAGGCATGGGATAACGTCATGGCTCGTGCCCACGGTTCGGTGATGTCGCATAGCGTACGTTGGTAGAATGCACCATACGTGTATACGATTGTTGACACGGCCGTGGAAAAATAAACGGCATGCCATGCTGTTTATTTTTAGAGATCAACTCCTTCTATTTTCTCGTGAATGGTGGAAACAAGTTTAGTTTTTTGTGGTCAAATGTGTTTCATTTTGTATCTGTTGTAACATATGTCACTTTCGCCGAGTTTGAGAGACATCGATTTCAGCCCAGATTTGAGGCTGATTACATCTTTAAATGAATGATCATGGTGTCTATAAGGTAAAGACTGTTGGCCAACTGGACTGGGTAGTATCAGAAGTGGATGAAAACTAGTTTTCATCCACTTCTGGTAGTATATATTACATGTATTTAATAGGAAGTGATGGTTCATTATTCATTTTGAATAATAAAACTAATGTTGATAAGATTAATGAGTAAATATTAGGAGTTCTTATTGATGGATTTCATTTTGTTTGTTCTGGAAAATACTTGAAATATCGTTATATCTGTCCCTCAGACCAGAGCAAGAGTCTAGCTCAGATATCAACATCTGGCTATCACTTGTGTTGAAGCCTTAATAGTTGTAATGGCAATTTTCTCTGCGGAAAATCTCAGAGGGAAGTGGCCTTTTCTGGTTTTTAAATCACCCGTTGCTTCTTTTGATCTCCAGGGTGTTTGGAGGATCTCCAGAACAGAAAAAACGACAGCATGTCCATGATTCCACCTGGAGTAAAACATCTTCACGAAATCAAATGTATAGAATTAATACATTGTTTACATATATACATACACTGGATATACACATACACTGGATAAAATCTGTTAGCTAAAAGGGGTTTATGAAAAAAAGTCCAGGTGTCTACAAGGAATGTTTGACAGTGCGATCCAAAATGTTAACATCGACATTAGGTTATCTTTGAGAGATGTAACAGTCAGCACGTTCCCTGATAAAACTTTTGTAGAAGCCTTTATCATGTAAAAGCCCTTAACAACGTGTCGAACCAAACTATCTATAAGTAAGTCTATCTAGGTCTAGCCTATATAAGTAATGTTTTTTGGTCAATGAGTATTTAGGTCACGAAAGCGGCATTATATAGTCCCCTAAAGTCGCAAGGAAAATCGCTATGTTAAGGGTCGACATACCGGCGATGTTAAGGGCTTCTACACACCTCAATGCGATGCAGAACATTGGAACAAAACTAGATACAGTCGGTCGAATACGATCGAGGAGGCATCCCTTTTGCATCTTTAGTAAAGGAAACATTCATTATTTGTGAAGAGAGTAGAAACGTAAAACTACTACAAAAAGCAAACAAGATCTAGTGCAGAGAAAATTCCTGACGCCAAATTTGAAATGAATCGGTCCAGGTTTTCAGATATGATTGTCTAGAAACACTTTAAACTTAGCTATCAGGTGGCGCCACCTATACAAGAATCAACACGAAAAACAATCTCAATCCAGATCTTGAGGCAAGGTACCCACATACCAAATTTGGAAAGAAGCCTTAAGGTTTTCAAAAGTTATTGTCTGGAAATGCAATTTTAATTTGGCCCCCAGGTGGCGCCACCTAGAGGAAGATTGGCACGAAAAACAATTCCCAGCAAGATCTATAGGCAAGGAACCCACTTACCGAATACAAAATCATGGGTCTGGGCCTGATAAATCGAGACCTTTTGGGGTTGCAGTTCATTGAGGGGTGGCGGAATTATACCAATATAGAAGACTACACACAAATTCCAGCTTTCTGCCAAGATATATTGGACATATATATGCTCAAACACAGTATATGAGGGTCGGGCGAGAGCTAGTTGGGAGATAGAGGGTGGGGCTCGGCGCCCTGGGGTGGGGGCATGCTCTTCTCGAGCGTAGTGGTAGGTGTGCTGACATGAAGGCCATCGAAAGCTCCCTGTACTTAAGACAACCACACTGACAACTGCATGCCATCTTCTGTCAGTCTGAAGAACCACAAGGTTGAATTCAATTCAATTCTGAAAATTGATCGTATGCACAGTGTGCTCCCAAACTTTAGGAACTCAGTGTTAATTTATATAGTAAGTTACATGTGTGGACACAAATATTCTGTGCCTCTCTGGAGGAAAAGGGCACTTTAATAAACATATGACAATGAAGAAAGACCGATTTTCGTTTTTCTCGTAACAGGTCAAAAACCACTAAATATTCGCCTTACTTAATATGTAGTAAATTGGCCGAGCACATCTTGAGAAAACTATATTCCCTAATATTCGCCGCCACAAATGATCCATCACACCAGGTAGCCTGGCCTTTCCGCTCAAACATATGGAAAATTCAGCATACATTCCCCACCATTTTTTTCGAGATGAGACCGCCAGAATAGGGTCATCCAGCCCGACAGCATTACGGCAAATTTCGGAGGTGCCAATCAAACTGGCCCATATTTTTATTCCGATTAAAATTTGAAAAGGTGGTTTTGATATATTTTAGAGTCAAATATTATAGAAACATTTTAAAATACGTCACAGACCATTTCTGGCCCAGTCAGGTATAATGGCCAATCAATGTTCGCCGGAAGTCAAGTCCTGATAATAATCTTACACCCACCCACGTCAATGGCGGTTTGTGACCTGGATGGGTGACCGGTGTGATAGAAACAGTGGTCCCAAGAGATCAGTGTCCGGTCTCCTATGTTTTACCTAGGGCGGGCTCTGATATCCAAGTGACCCTTTTCAGATGTGGTGTCCGGGCTGGGTTAAAGCATAGCAAGCGGACACTCATATCTGAGGGGCCACCGTTTCTGTCACACCGGGTGCTGTACTGGCTGAGTTGATCAGTGTCTAGCTACAACATGTAACCTAGTGATGACGTTTATATATTGGCCTTATATTGTCACTAGGTTACACGATGCTCCATACCACATTTGTCTTTTATTTTCCGTATGGTATAAAGAATCAAGTTACGGCTACATACCTATCATTTCTTGGTAGATGGTATCATTTCGAATAGCGGTGACACACTGCCCGCAAAATCCGCTGCCGATTTCATCGCATTTCAGCCAGTTTTTCCAGCAGCTCCCGCTTCGATCTGCAATTTGTCTTCCATGTTTCTTTTCGAAATGATCTGCGCATGCGCCAATGCCGTGACCTTTGTAAAACCGGAAAGCGTGGTAGCAGACGATTTTTAACTTGTCAAAGTTAAGCATGGATAATTGCATTAATTGTAACAAACCCTTTGTCAAGGGACATAAGGGCTACAATAGAGTGTCGTTAAAATCTCTCACATCTCCTAAAACAGTGAGAAAGTTTTTGACAAGTTAAAAATCGTCTGCTACCACGCTTTCCGGTTTTACAAAGGTCACGGCATTGGCGCATGCGCAGTTCATTTCGAAAAGAAACATGGAAGACAAATTGCAGATCGAAGCGGGAGCTGCTGGAAAAACTGGCTGAAATGCGATGAAATCGGCAGCGGTTTTTGCAGGCAGTGTGTCACCGCTATTCGAAATGATACCATCTACCAAGAAATGATAGGTATGTGGCCGTAACTTGATTCTTTATACCATACGGAAAATAAAAGACAAATGTGGTATGGAGCATCGTGTAACCTAGTGACAATATAAGGCCAATATATAAACGTCATCACTAGGTTACATGTTGTAGCTAATCAGTGTCCAAAATATTAGGAACTGTGGACACTCGTGTTCTGGCACATGTAGGCACCGTCGTGATATGATTTGAAAAAATGTTGAAAACGACGTTAAATCCTACTCACTCACACGCATCGATATGATGTGCATAGTTCAATCTTGAGAAAATGTGTGCTGTTAGGTCATTAGAGAGCTTATTGAAATTAGGGCATCTGTTCACCATGCCCTGTTCAGTGTTCTGATCAGTATGGTAGTATGGTAATGAGATGAAGATGAATTGGGTTGCCAGATCAAGTATACAGTTTCATGCACAGTGGGGAACTCTTGGAACTGTAGGAAGTGTCAGAACGCTATGAATGGACGGAACGCAGATGGTTTTCCAAAGAGTATACCATCGCGTTTCATATGCCTCTCATCTCTGCTCACCAATCCAATATGCTTAGATTGTCTAATGCCAGTTTCATGGCATGCTGGAAGCATAAGGATTAACTTTTGGTATTAGAATCTGATCTATTTCATCACAATGCGGCCAATTGCAATGCCACTTAACTGACAAAACACACTGAAAAAACACCAATGTGGGCTCGAGCAAATATAGTTCAAGTTCTTCAAATTAATACCGAAATCCTCATATGCACGATGGTAAATGACACAGTTATGCTGGTACTTTCATTTCCTGTAAATTAGTCATAACCCTGAGACCTGACGCACGCCTAACTCACATGTAGCTATCATCCTCGGTAGTCGTGCTTTCAGTTGGACGAATATGGCTGGCGGTAGGGGACAGAAATCGGTTTGATAGCCTAGGATTAAATCAATTTAGACCTAGAATCAAATCGATTTAGACCTCGATCGAAGTCCACCAGTCAAATTCCTGCTTTAATTCATCTGTGTTCTATACCGCGGAATAAATCGATTCAGACCTAGGATTAAATCCCAGGGTTCGTTTGTGGAAGTAAACTTTATTTAATCCGTGGTCTTCATCCTTCTAGTCCGAGGTTAAAACGTCCAAGTTCAACCAATCAAAACCGAGTTTCTTGTCCGATGTTTAATTGGATGGAGAAAACATCGGACTAGAAAATCGATTTAGATTGGTGGATTAAAGCCACCTCGGACTAGAAAGATCAAGACCGAGGATTGAATAAAATTCAATTCCACAAAGGAACTTATGGATTTATTCCTCGGTCTAAATCGATTTATTCCACGGTTTAGAACTATTCAGGCCGAGGAATAGAAGCAACAATTTGACTGGTGGACTTAGATCGAGGTCTATATCGATTTAATCCTAGGCATTGAAACCGATTTCTGTCCCCTACCGCCAACCATAGACGATGCGTATCAACCTGGACAATCATGATTTTATGTGGAGACATGATCAAGTCCCAGATATCGTTTACCCCTATCACCGCCAACATTTGTGCGATGATCTATAGTAGTCGCGGTGGGTGGGTTAACGTCAACGTATGCATGGTGCAGTATTTTTACATGTAAGGCATAAAAATATATGTTTTGTGGGATAATGGCAAAACTAGCCAATATCATGATTTAATTAACTGTCGGCTCAAATTACAGAAAAAAAAATGATACTCTTATATGAGCATTAGCATGAGCAGTCGTTACGGCTGGTTTGGCGGCCAACATGTTCTCCCTTGCTGTTTTCTTTCGCATAACATTTTGTCACTATCCTCACGGTTATTTTATACCGACTGTACACGGCGTGTTTACTTCCCCAAAGCTGTGCCATTTTCTGATCTCTGCATATACAATCGATGATTATAAATTAACAATAGACTGTGTCACGACTGGTGAAATCTAGTTGAAATAATAACAGTTATTCAACTGCATGTAGAGACAGCACAGACCAATCTCACCTCTCGAACTATATATATATATTCCGTGTATGAGGAATGAGGAACTGAAGGTTCACTCAGACGGAACACTGTACAGACTGTTACTTTCTAATCTCAGTGTGAAACTTAATCTAGCTTTTTATGGCTCAATGTGTGTTGACGTAATTCACAACCAAATACGAACTTGCACAGACAAGCCGCTACCTGGGAGGCGCCGTCTGTCACTTTCTGATTTAATATATTTATGTATATACAGAGAGTACAACAATAATCAACAAACACAGAAATCACAATACTCGCTATTTTTACATTCACCCCATGCTGAAATTCTGTCGCCATCTTTGATTCTCGAAGTTTTATGCGTGGAAGAATAAATCACTTCCGGTCTGCGTGAATCGGGCGTGACCTGGGTATGTCTGACTGTATGGAATGCATGTACTGACTTGGTTCTGGGTTTTTTCCATCACGGGGAGGTCACGTGATCACACTAGTTTAAGGTCAGGGTTTTCCCATTCTCCCAACGTCAGAGTTTGTAACCTCCAAACCGTCGGTAAACAAGACTCTGACTTCACCACTATAGAAATGTCTGGCGCGCAGCCGCATTGTGTCTTTTCTGCTGAGCCAGTGAGAGAGCGCGTTATATTTTCCGGCTGACTACGTCATCACAGCTGATCACCGCGTGGAGATGGGCGGTCATATTGTAAACAACATTGGATAGGCGAGCATTCCGATTCATGCTGAGAGCTATTGTAAGCATTATTTGATAATGACCCTGGAAAGTGAATCAAGCATGTGGCTGATGTGACCAGACAATCAACAAGCGCGCGTCTTTCAGAAAATTATATTATGGCCATGTGTATCGAATGATATCTGTGTTTTATGTCGCAGATCTTCAACCCAGTGAGGAAGGATAACACAACACAAATCAAAGTCAACACAAAAAAATAATATTGAAAAAATTACTCAGCCAAAATTACTCATCTGAACCTCAGCGAGGTATATATTATTATGTATTTATGTGCAACAAGTAAGTAATAAAAACAATCAGTAGAGGAGGTGGACGAGAAATATGCATCGGAACACATCATTGGCATAATTTCCTCATAGTACTAAATATTGAATAATAATATATCTGCAGTTAAATGTATTTCCCTGGTTATAACCATAAATAATATTAAGATTTTGTCTGAAAATAACGGATTTCAGTTTAGTAACTGGGATTTAATTTAATAATTGATTGAGGTTTTTTTCAAATGGCAATTTTTTATCAAACTAACTTATTTAAATTTGCTCAAACTTAAAAATGTTTATCAAATAAATTGGCTTTGAATTAAAAAATGACAATAACAGCATTATCTCATTTTTCAGTATTATATTAAAAATTATATTATAATTTATTATTATTTTATTATTATAATTTACTTGTTTATAAACTCACCATGCATCGAATCACCGCATGAGCCACGTCGGCGACAATAGCTGCCGTGGTATTTAATTAGCAAATCGCGGTTCTCTTCCTGGTTTAACAGTAATTTGAGGCTTGAGAATACAAGTGAATAAGATCCCTCCTGTAGTTTTTCTCTGTCGCAATCGCCAGGTCCAAGATATGTGGCCGTAAATCCGAGGGTTCGAAGTAAATTTACTTGCTCTTTCATGATGGAAGTTAACTGACAGATCACAAATACCACGCCTCTCAAAGATTTGCCGCTGTTCGTTCTCGTCGATATACAACGCCTATGTTGATTGGCTTGCCGAAGTCATGCTGAGCTCTCCGGAAATCATCGGCCCCATTCGGTAATCTCCACAAGTTCGCTTCATTTAGTAACGGAGGCTGTTGATTGGGCGAGAGCCATGCGCAGAAAAGCTGCGCGCCGCAATTAGCCCCACTTTGACATCAGAGGGTATATATGACAATAGGGGATATACAATCTGATGCCATGAGAATGGGGTTTTCCATGAAACCATGGGAAGGAAGACTTATATATAACATAATCTATAGGTGTTGGACGATGTTATTAGGACGAGTCTAGCATCCGTGCGACCCGAGGGTCGAGCGTTTATTGTCCAGTATATCACCGCAAAAAATAAACAAACAAAAAGGGGATTCCCCTTTGGCATCGATGGTGCTGCCCTCTAGAGGCAGGGTGGGTGCATGCAAAATTTCTTCAGATATAAACGGAACACGGACTTTACCGTAGAAAATACTCCTATCAACCCTATCCCAAAGGGCTAATATCGGTCCCCGGGCTTATCGGGGCCTGCTGAGAGAGGCAGAGTGGGGGAGTGAGTGTATGTAAATTGAGGATTTGTCCCGAAACTATAAAAAGCGGAACACGGACTTTACCCCTAAAATAGGGGAAAACCCCTATCAAACCTATCCCAAAGGGCGAATATCGGTCCCCCGGGCTTATAGGGGCCTGCTGAGAGAGGTAGGGTGGGTGCATGTTTTCACAGAGAAAAAATATAAAAAGCGGAACACGGACTTTACCCCTACAATAGGGGAAAACTCCTATCAACCCTTCCCGGCCCGGCCCGGCCGCAGCGCGCGCGTTGTCCGGCCTGGCCGCAGCGCGCGCGTTATCCAGCCCGGCCGCAGCGCGCGCGCGTTATCCGGCCGCACGCCTGCGCGGCATCACCGAAATTTCGGGTCAAAAATCACATTCAGGTCAAAAGGTCAAAGGTCCCCCTTCCGGCAAGGCTCGGCCCTCTCCGGGCCAATAGATAGCCTTTATCTGTCCCCCCGAAGCACCCATGGAATGCACAGGGTCCCCCACAATATCGCCAGCACTATGCCCATGATAAATGGCCAGTGGGGAACCCTCAGTTTTCACCAGAACCGTATTGGCACGAAAAAATACATGAAACCATAGAACTTATAGTAATAAACTTAATCTATAGGTGTTGTGCGAGTCTTCACTCGCCGTCATCGTGGTGACATATGGGGATTCGGTCATGTCTTTCCGCACCTCGAACCTCTATAGTGTTTTCACTCCACCTGTTGCTCTTGTAACTTGTAACTCCTCGTCAAAATTTTTGTGCTGGAATGCCCGCTCTTAACCTAGACCAAAACATGTACTCGGTCTGTGGGCTGATTTCATTGGCTCTCTATTTTACTGCAGTGCTCTTGCATTGTTTTCTGGACATTGATGGGTTACATTTGGCCCCATCCTAGGCCACTGATTGGCTACTTTCTCGACGGTGTTCAAGGCCAGTTTGACCGAATCCCCACATGTCTGTCATAGCCTTCATGGCCGCTTGTTTTATGCTCATATAGAAAACACACAAGACAGGGGTTTTTTGGTGAGATCTCATTTTGTTTTTTTATTCAGGGAACAGCAACAACGTGAGAACAACCACGTGAAAACTGAAGCCCAGAACAGGGGGCTTGTACATTGAAATCGATAGAACTTAAGAGCCCAGAACAGGGGGCTTTTCGTGAAAGAACTTAAGCCCAGAACGGGGCTTGTACATTGAAATGATGGGCGGCCCAGTCATATACGAGTACATCCCAATCCTCGGCCTTGGGGTACTCGTCAAACATCTCAAACGTCGGGGTTCTTCCCCGACATCGATGGTACAGGTAAAACAAGCAATATTGTCCGCGCACACTACTGGTCAGGCTTTGCAACGTCTGACTGTTCCAACACCACGTCTCTGTGCCTTGATCCATGAAGTCTGTTAAATCGGGATGGAGGGGTGGCAGGCCGTACGGGTCAAAGTATTCGCCCTGCTGTTCTGTCAAGTACACGCCCACCCAATGTTCACCGGGTCGATCCATCGGGTCCGTGTTGAGAACGTAAGCAGCAGGATACATACGGTCTAATGGGAACACATCTCGGGCGAACACCCCTTGAAAGACCATACGTGTCCCTGGGTCATTCTCCAGCACGGTGGTTATCTGGTCTGTATCCATGTTAGGTGGCCAAGTCACACAGGACGTTGCGCGCCTTGTCCACTTGAATGATGTTGTCAAACTCGGCGTAGCAGATCACATTGACGGTGGTCCCGAGGGCTCGTGCAAAGTGGATTTCCAACCGTAAATTGCCTTGCTTGGCTAGGGCCAGCTGATTGTCGTTCTCTAAGGTGGGGGTCAGATCGAAACAGAACAACGTGTATCAGGCCACGATCAATCGTTTGGGTAGTTCCCCCAGGAACAGGTTTTCTTTGTTGGCGCTCATATTCCCAGCAGGCACGGAGAACACTTTGGTTTGTACACGTCGGATATGGTACTGGCAGTGTCTCGATGTAGGCTCGATAGGGGTACGTGTTGGTCGAGTCACTGATGAGTTTGTTGCTGATAAAAATATCCACCTGTTGAAACATCGAGTGCAGCCAGAGATTCGTCGGGCCCACCGTTGCAGCTTGGACGATTCTGGAGCCATCCCCATTGATGACCTTGGCTTTCACATACAATACGTATGGGCTAAATCCACATAGGCCGTATCCGCATTACTGATGGTGAACTCGATGGGCCCTGTTTCGTTGATGCTGGAGAGCGGGAGATGCTTCACCCATAATCCTTGTTCGTCACTGGTCTGTGTGGGCGGGACGGTCCACAAATCAAATTCACTGTTGGTGGAGGGGCAGGACTCTGCGTGGATTAACGACATGTTTTAAGAAAAGATATCCTGGGTCTTCGATGTGCGTCGTCGCTGGGTCGGTCGTCGACTGGTTCGTGGTCTCGGTGGTTCAGGTCTTTTATTCCCTACGGTGCGTTGTGCTTTGGCCACCAAGACGCCTCCCGCTTCTTTGGCCCGCCGTTTCAAGGTTTCTTTGGGTGCCGTACCCCCAAGACATCACCGGCCACTTGCAGTCCACTGCGTACCGCTTGTTTGCCGATTGCTTTCACCCCACGCGTCACCAAGGACAGGAACGTTTTGACGATGCTCCCGAGTATGTTCCCCAGCCCATGTCCTCGTTGCATGCGTGCACCACTAAAGACCGGAAGGCCACCTCCGGCCTGTTGGGCATAATAGTCCATATAGCTGCGTGCATCGCACTCGTAAGGCACCTTCATTATACAAAGTGGGAAGCACGTGCTTGTCGAAAATGAAGTGTCAGCACCACTTTTCCTCGTTCGAATGCCACCGGTCGTCCCGTGTTATCTCTTATATCCACCGTGATAGTGTTGATGTCGGTTTGTCGTACGGGTAGGTAGAGCATGTGGGTGAAACTGTGGGTGATTTGATCTCCATACGTCTTTTTAATGGGGACCACCCGTAACAGAGGTGTGTTGATATCGCCCACGATGTGGTTGTCGACCACGTTCGAGTAGACGTAGAGTCCGTACATACCCGACTTCATATCCATCGGGATCTGGCCATGGTCCTCGGATGGACCCGTGTAGGTCGGATGAGCGAGACCCAGCATTTGCTGTAGGATAGGACTCAGTACGACACTCACGTTGGCGGTGAGGAGGATCTGTGCCTTGTCGTTGTGTGCGTTGTAATCGAAGTCTACGTGATTCTTGAAAGGAAAGGATTTGACGGGTGTTGAAGTATTCGAGACCTCCCGTAGAGCCTTATAATGCAACAGTCTTGTCAGCCCCTGCATGAACTCCTTGGGGGTATCGTATTGGCCTTCGGGGAGGGTGAGTCGGGTGTTTTTTTCCTGCGTAGGTCACCTCGTACCACACTTCATTGGCTCGCACGTTGTACCACGAGTAAGGGTATTGGATATCCACGAGGCCACATTTCCATCGTCCAGGTAAATGCAACGGTTGCGGTAATTGGGTCACGTACTTGGCCAAGGTGTTGTCAGGAAACACATCCAGCGAACTGTTACTGGGTAGGGTGAGGTAAAACATGGCGACTGAGCTGTGCTGCTGCTGTTGGTTGTAATAGGTCTTCCAGGCCTTGGGCGGTTGTGTCCGGTGTCGTGTTCGTCGAGGTGACTTGCTACGTGTCACGGCTCTGGAGATGTGGGGTGTCTTGATCAAGGGTAGTTTTTTAAAGGAGTGAAAAGAGGGTGCCCGTTGTTGTGGTGTTTTGGGGGGTGACTCCGGTTCCCACTCGGCTTCCCAAGAAGGTAGTGGGCCTCTCGGCGATTGCTGGGTCCGCTGCATCCAGGCCCAGCGCTGGGGGTTCCCCACCAATTCCTGTGGTACATGCATGTTGTTCAAGCCTTGAACGTAGACCTCCCATCTTCGAGGATCCGTGTGCGACCTGCGTTGACGCATCAGGTCATTCACTAAATCCGTCATGTGAGTACCAGGGAACACCTGATTCTGTACCAGTAGTTTACCTCTATCATTCCAAGTCATGTTAGGATTCTGTTTCATCCGTTATAATACCAGGCCAGCTTGTTTCTTGAACGATGCAGGTACACTCTTCAGGACTTCGTCTTCCACCCACTGTGGGGCTGTGGGTGGTACCCCTGGTAATGGCGGCTGTTGGAGCGGTGCTGAGGTCGGCGGTGTGTCGCGTGGTGGCGGTGGTGGTGGTGCTGGGGTAGAAAGAGTTTTGTATTGGTCCATGAACGTCATGTACCGTTGAAGCGTCTCATTGTACCGTTGTACTTTCTCACTGTCGCTTAACCCCGGTCTTTGTAAGATCTATTGCATCTCTTCATCGAGGGTGTTTATGGTCTTCACCGTAGGTGGGACAGGGTAGGGCGATTGGAGATTTTGAAAGAGCCGTGGTTCGACGAGGACCATTTTTTGTGTGGTTCATTGTCGGCCGAAGAGTCCACCCAAAACCGGACCCAACACGGAAGCGGCCAACGGTGCTAAGATGGCCCCGAGAAAGCCGCCTTTCTGTAACACCTTTTTCTTTTATGTTTGAGAGACTCGCTTCTGGACTAGGGTTCGGAGACCTGTCTTATGCTTGGTCAACTTGGTCTTCTGAGCCGGAGTCAGTGATACGTTGCCTTTTAACAGGTTGTACCCGATCTCGCACAGACAGCGTACAAGGTCAGGGTCCGCACCGCGTACAATGGTTCGGACCAACTCGGGTGGGGCCGTCTTCAATACACGGAGCGTCGGGAGCGTGCTTCCGTACTCGCGCAGACATCATGTACAACTAATGCTAGAACCCACAACTCTGCTCTTTTTATCCTTTTGCGGGCTACCTCCTGAATATCGAACAGAGACAAAGTCAACCATGATGTGGTATTAATTCTTTTTATTATCCCCATCATCAAACACACACACCCCAGCTGGGGGAGCCACTGTGGGTGGGTTTACATTATTTTTGCATGTAAACGTGGTGGGTCTCTCCGGGAAAGATTCCGGTCCGTAGTCGAAGGTGATCGGGGGTGGCTTGCTTGAGGTCGAATAGCATATATCCGTGCTGAGGGGTTGTCGCATGTTTAAAGGCTTCCAACGCAAACGGTGTGCGGTCGGGATACATCTGTCTCGCCAGGTGCATCAGTTGAGTGGTATCTCTCGGGTTTTTGAAGACCACCAGGTAGTGGGCATTTAAGCTGATGTTCCGATGTTCTTTGTTTTTACTGAACAGATTCTGCACAATGTAGATGATGCTGAGCCGTCGGTGATGGCTGCCTTTGGTAAAGAGTGACGCGCGCATCCGTCTCCGCCATGAGATCATCCAGAACCACCAAGGTGTCGGGTTCCAAATCGGTCAGAATCGGTAGGCCTTCCACGAACGTGATATGGGGCATTGCTGCATACGCTGCCTGCCATTCTCCATAACACCACACGACTCGCGCAATGGGTGGGATGATCATGCTGTCGGCGTATTGAAGGAGCTTCCTGACGAAGTGCGTTTTGCCGGAGCCCGTCGGTCCTGCGATGACACAAGTGAAGGGATGCTGCCACCGAGGGTCCATGGTTCGAGCTGTATGCGCTGTCGTGGTAACCCGCTCTTGTAAATTTGGTACGAGTGAACACCTGGAGTGGTGGTGGATACCACGTCGGTCGTCGTTGTCTGTTCACTGTGAGGGATGAAATCCGGTGGGTTTTCAGACGTAGTGGGTGTACTTGGTGTAGGTGTTGACTGTATACTTAGTGTGGAGCTCGATGTGGCTTGTACACGTGGTTTGGTGGTGGTGATCACAACACATATAAGGGAAGTGGGAAGAGGTGCCGACATACTGACTGCGTCACATGACTGCACAGAATAGTCTTCTGGTTAACCTATTCTAAAGCACATACCAAGAATCTAACGATTCGTGATATGTGTTGTATCTCAGGTACGCTTTTATTGTACCTGTTCATGTGGCAACTTGGATGATATGACCACACGACCCCTAGCACCGGCATAAGCGGTATTAGATACAAATCTAGAGAGCTATGATGGAAATGCTAGTTTCGATCACGGAGGTGACTGATGTAGAGAAGGTATGTAGACTGGTTTGACTGCCACTCACAGCTGGAGTTCTAAGTTGGTTAAGTAGAGTGCTGAGATAGGCTACGTCGTAAAACACTCCTCCGTACAACACACTCAGCAGGATTAGCACTATCACCACAACGCCCACTTGCGCTTTGCGCGTTTTGGGAGACGCTGTGTTCAGAGGCAGCTGCTGTTGGTCCATAGCGCCGTGTTCATGGTCGAACGTGGAATGAAGGATGGCGGTAGTGGTGTCTGGCTTTATAGTCGTTTCACCTGGTTGGCCGCAACCCAGGAATTGAAGGAACTGGGCCAGCCTTGCCATTTCCCGAAATGAAACAGCTTGCCACGGCGTCGCTCGGTTTTCAAAATCTGCTCCACTGTGTAGAAGTCTTGCTTTGTTTTTACGACAGGCTGTAATTCCGTCTCGTAAAACGTCCCTAGCAACGGTTCCCCTTGAAGATCTTCCAGTTCATAGACTCGCTGCTGTCGGGGTAGGCGCCGTTTAATCACGAAGTGCTCATCGCCCCAGTTGGGCAAGTAACTTTTCTCAAATTGACCTTTGACTTTACTGATCCGTACAGGGTCCCCAACCTTGAACACCTCCTTCGGCGTTCGCTGCGATTGCCTGGGGTACAAGACTCGCCGGATTTGGGCTTCATTGCGTTGGGTCACGGTAACGGGGGCTCTCTCTATACTCCGGTGATAGGCTCGATTGTATCCACTCACAAGTTTCGGGAGAACATCGATGTACCGCCTTGTATTCTTATAGGTGAAATATTTATACATACGGCCTTTGAATGTCCTGTTGAACCTTTCCACAACGGAAGCCTTGGTTTCGTTGTACGTATGGAAGAAAAACACCTTCTGGGCTTTCAGAAACTGTTGGAACGATCTGTTGAGGAATTCCGTGCCTTCGTCGGTTTGCAAATACAAGGGTTTGCGCCCGGTCTTGAAGATGTCCTTGAACGTCGCTATGAGATTCGCCCCCGTTTTCGTCTGGATGGGTACCACACACGCATACTTCGACAGGATATCGATGAACGTCAAGATATACCGATTCTCATCGTTGTGTTTGGCAAAGGCGCTCATATCTACCAAATCCGCTTGCCACTGGGCATCTATTCCTCCCACGATGACCCGGTTTCGTAGAAAATGGCGACGGACAGATCGATGTAAGGTATAGGTGTCTTGTTTTTTTAACCAATCTCGGACTTGGGCAAGTTGTATCCCCTGGGGTTTGGCCGCTCGATAGAAAGCCGATAATGCACTATAGGCCGCCGGACTGTCGGGACTGTAGTATAAGTTATCCAACACCTTTTCCCAGCTCTTCATGGTGACAAATGATGATGGACCCTGGCTCTATCGTTTATTTATAACGGTATATCTTGGGCCGGAGTTTCTTTCTGATTTTCTTCTTCGGCTTTTACCAGCATATTGTCCATGGTAAATAACCAGTCCAACTCGTCTGATGACCGCTCTTCCTCCGTAAGCACTTGATCCACATCTGCCACGGCATATTCCAATGCAGACCATAGAACAGGGTGAAGGGTAAAATGCACTGTACCCCCATCTAGCCTAGCCAATTGAGCAAAGAAGGGGCCGCGTCGGATGTACACATCGTGACACAAGTGAATGAGGTCGCCGTCCAGTTCACCAGACAACACCCGTTTGAATTTGGTCCAGCCCTCCCGGGACAGACGAATATGAGCCGGGCACGGTTGTGTAGGGTCTGCATCACAGATGTCTCCTACCTCCTCCATGATATCGACCTTATCCGCATAGACGTGCAGGAAACGCGCGTAGTGTATGCTCCGTCATGATCAGTACGTGAATGGTACCAGATTTGACTGTCTCTCGTATTTATAGGGAGAACAAGTTTTTGACGTGAGATAAAAAAATCGGATGGTTATGTCACTGGGCTGACAGTCTAGCCGGATAATCAATGGCATCGTCGTCTGCCTCCGCTTCATTGCTAGGTTTGGTAATTTGTTCATTGGGTTCTGCCGCCGCTTCACTCAGGGCACGAGCCCACTCCAACTGAACAGCTGACCGCTCGTCCGGTGTAAACAGCTGGTCCACAATAGGCACCACTTTCTCGAAGGCTGTCCACAGATCGGGGTCTAGGGTGAAGCCTCGCGTAGGGTCTTGGTAACGGCCCAGGCGTGGGAAGAAGGGTCCACGGTGTACGTAGATGGCATTGTCTATGTGAATGAGGTTTCCGTCGAGCTCACCGCTCATCACCCGTTTAAATTTGGTCCAGCCGTCACGGTGTAGCGTAACCGTATTCGATACGGTCTCAGCGCGCAACCAGCAAACATCTCCACGGTCTTCAACGATGGTGACTATCTTCATAGACGTGTAACCCCACCCGGGGTGTAAGGGGAAGGATGGCTCGTAGGACTGGTGACATGGTTGGTTGACCCAATGACGAACGGTGAATGACACACACTCTGACTGTCTCTCGTATTTATGGTCAGGTCCCTCGGTGACATGGTTGACCCAATGACGATCGGTGAATGACGCACACTGTGACTGACCCTCGTATATATCGGTTGCACATAAGCGCATCTGTGGAGGCTCTGGAAAGCCGTTCTTTTTCTGTCGCTGTCATTGCCACAGCGTCAGGGTCAATAGGGCAAAGACCATTACTAGGCCAACGAGCCGTCGCTGGTTCCGGCGTGAGCGCTCGTGATCCATAGTCCGGGCATCAAGGATGGCTGTCATAGTCCAGTAGTGGTGGGTGATAGCACGCCTCTCCATCGAGTGCACTCTGTCGAGGACCGCTTCTGTGAACTCTTTCAGGATCTGGCGTCGCCCCTCGTTGTCGTCGCCATCTCCAAACATGGACCGAACCACTGCTCTGTAACCCGTGAGTGAATTAACCACGGTCGCATGCTGTAAAATGCGAGTCGCATACGGATGAGTGTCTGTCATGGCTCTGTAACCGTGGAAATGCGGTGTGGGCGTGTTTTATACACCATGTCACACATGCGCGCCTATACGTAGCTCTACGGATGTAGTCCGTGATACGTACTATTCTGATTGGTTAGTTAAAAAAGAAAGCAACAATCAAAGATTACAGGTCAATCCTTTTATTAGCCCCTCCATTACAGCACATCCACGCTGGAGGAACCACTATGGGTGTGTTTACATGTGGATGTTGAAGGTGAAAAGTTAAAGTTCATGTCAGCGGGGAAAGGTCATTGCCGGTCACGTGACAGTAAACATGGAAAAACCTGGATGTAAGATGAGGACCCGGATGTAAAGCCACAGTACTCGGATGGAAGACACAGGAACGATGGGAAAACCCACTGGGAAACCCGGATGTTGACAGCGCAAAAACACCTGCGCACTCGTCCAAATGAGAGCATGTGACCTTGCCTTCTCGCGACCTTCAAGATCCTCATGGTACTCATATGAACAGTCACAATCAAAGCGTGACTGAGATACATCATTCTTTAGATGACGACTTTACAACGAATATTATGGATTAAGAATACTGATCAGCGATACGGATTTGATATTTTTGGAACATCATAATGTCTTGCCGGCATCATTGAAAACTGTTGACCGCTTCTCCCTTGCAGGAAACAAGCCTATGTTTATGTATACTATGGATTATTCATGGATTATGAATGACGGACTAGGCGCTTGTAATTCTAGCCGAGGTCAAAATATTCGCTTCTGATTGGCTGTCAAAGGTCACAATTGGAACTCTTCTGCGTTTACCAATGAAATCAGCCCACAGACCAAGCACTACGTTTTGGTCTAGGTTAAGAGCGGGCATTCCAGCACAAAAAATTTTGACGAAGAGTTACAAGCTACAAGAGCAACAGGTGGAGAGAAAAACTGTAGAAGTTCGAGGTGCTGTTCTTTTGACCCGAAATTCACCCGCACACTTCCGGTGATGCCGCGCAGACGTGCGGCCGGATAACGCGCGCGCCTGCTGTGGCCGGGCCGGGCCGGGCCGGGAAGGGTTAACAGGAGTTTTCCCCTATTGTAGGGGTAAAGTCCGTGTTCCGCTTTTTATATTTTTTCTCTGTGAAAACATGCACCCACCCTACATCTCTCAGCAGGCCCCGATAAGCCCGGGGGACCGATATTCGCCCTTTGGGATAGGTTTGATAGGGGGTTTCCCCTATTTTAGGGGTAAAGTCCATGTTCCACTTTTTATAGTTTCGGGACAAATCCTCAATTTACATACACCCACTCCCCCCACCCTACCTCTCTCAGCAGGCCCCGATAAACCCGGGGACCGATATTAGCCCTTTGGGATAGGGTTGATAGGAGTATTTTCTACGGTAAAGTCCGTGTTCCGCTTTTTATATCTGGAGAAATTTTACATGCACCCACCCTGCCTCTAGAGGGCAGCACCATCGATGCCAAAGGGGAATCCCCTTTTTATTTTTTGCGGTGATATACTGGACAATAAACGCTCGACCCTCGGGTCGCATGGATGCTAGGCTCGTCCTAATAACATCGTCCAACACCTATAGCTTATGTTATATATAAGTCTTCCTTCCCATGGTTTCATGGAAAAAACCCAGAACCAAGTCAGTACATGCATTCCATACAGTCAGACATACCCAGGTCACGCCCGATTCACGCAGACCGGAAGTGACGTCATACACCTGCGGACTCCCCATGATGGAAAAACCCCAGAAACAAGTCAGTACATACAATCCATACAGTCAGACGAGGTCAAAATACTCGCTTCTGATTGGCTGTCAAAGGTCACGATATGCAAATTTTTGAGGTCAAAGGTCAATAAGCTATTTAATACTCTTTCTATACTCGCAGACCGGAAGTGACGTCATACACCTGCGCACTCCCCGTGATGGAAAAACCCCAGAACCAAGTCAGTACATGCATACAGTCAGACGAGGTCAAAATACTCGCTTCTGAATGGCTGTCAAAGGTCACGATATGCAAATTTTTGAGGTCAAAGGTCACTAAGCTATTTAATACTCTTTCTATACTCGCAGACCGGAAGTGACGTCATACACCTGCGCACTCTCCGTGATGGAAAAACCCCAGAACCAAGTCAGTACATGCATACCGTCAGACGAGGTCAAAATACTCGTTTCTGATTGGCTGTCAAAGGTCACAATTGGAACTCTTCTGTGTTCGGAGGTAGTTTTTCTCCCCAATATGCAAATTTTTGAGGTCAAAGGTCAATGAGAGTCAATATCCACAACAGGTCAGTACATGCATTCCTATCATTCAATATGACCTTGAACTATCACGTGACCTCCCCGTGATAGAAAAAACCCTGAACCAAGTCAGTACATCCCATACAGTCATATCCAGGTCACGCCCGATTAACGCAGACCGAAAGTGACGTCATACCACACACCTGCGCACTCCCCGTGATGGAAAAAAACCAGACACAAGTCAGTACACACATTCCATACAGTCAGACATACCCTCAGCCCTCTATATACTTGGGACTACTTTCTGTCCGCGGAGGCAGACCGCATCACCGCCAAACCGCATCACCGCGGAGGAATCACCTAACATGTCTAAACATGATCCAAGGTCAGATGATGGACGGGATGAAAGGATACAGGTTAGTACATGCTCAAGTGCACTCTTTGACCAACCTTGCACCCCTCCCGACTAAAAGTGGTTTGGCCCGAGGTCACAGGTCAATAAGGCCCTATCTCCTCGCTGTATACGATGAGAGGATACAGGTCAGTACATGCTCAAGTGCATTCATGCTCAAGTGCACTCATTGACCTTTGACCAACCTTGCACCCCTACCGACTAAAAGTGGTTTGGCCGAGGTCAAAGGTCAACTTGAGTCTATATCCTCGCTGTATACTACTTATATAAATATTTCAAAATGTGTTATTGAAGATTATATATCCTTCATCGCCAAAGTTCTGATTTATAAATCCTGAACTGAGAAAGTTGTGGATATATATGTCCTAGTGAATCATGCTAATATGCTGCGATACTTATTACCCAAAAACCGCGGATGTCACCCGAAGCTCTCCAAGTCTTATCTTTACTGCGCTGGCACGTGTCATGGGTGGGCGAACACTTTACATTCTTTTCACAGAGTCCCTCTGTGTTGTAAACAGGCACAGGCACTAATATGTGAACCATCTATCAATGTTACAGGGGGAATTTCTTTAGGCAGTTCTTGTACTCCCATCATTGAGTTTATATCCTAATAAATTATATGCTCCCATGATGCAGTTTAATCCAATGATATTTTACTGTAGGTAAAACGAAGATAGAACGATTCCAGATAAGGCATATAATCATGCTAATTTTGTTTACGAAATAAAGATATTTTTGCTTTTCGTTTTCATTTCCGGTAATTTCGGAAATTGAAAATATAGAAGTGTTAAGTTCTGTTTATTTGGTGTTTGATTTCTCACTTTGGCAAAAGTAAAAAACTGAAAGTTCATATTTTTAAATTGTGGTTCTCCGACTTTTTCAAAAGGCCAAGATGATATAACGGTAGCATGGCTTTTACCTGAGAAAAAAACATTGCTGTTACGTTTATGTTTGGTTATAAAATGTTCTGTTTAGAACTACAACGGGTTAGGATATTATTACATACTTTGAATATAGTTAATGAAATGTATACTCTACAAAGGTATTCCACTGGTTTTATCCAGCTGGCTCTGATCACTATATTGGGTATTATGTGCAGGTCAACATATTTATATCATTGTGAGTCAGTTACTGTTATTAAGTTGTGGTGACATCCACCCTAATCCTGGACATCCGAATCCTGAGGAAAAGCCACTTAAAATATGTCACATTAATGCAGCTTTCGACACCGAAACCAAAATTACTAAATTCAAAATTGATGAAACTGATACCATATTAGTTAAGCAGTATTCGTATGACAAAATTTATATATCTGAATCATGGCTGGACAACTCTATCTTGGATGAGGATATTGCCATAGACAATTATACAATACAGAGAAAGGATCGAGGCTTGCGCGGTGGGGGTGTCGCAGTCTATGTGAAAAACACTGTTAAGGCTGTCCGTAAACGAGAATTTGATACAGCTTCTGAAATCTTATGTTTAGAAGTAACTGAAGACAAAAATAAAATTCTCTTTGCTACAGGTTATCGACCTCCAAATCAATTACTTGATGAAAGAACTGAATTTCTCATGAACTTCCAGCAGGTGATAAACAGCATGCTGTCTAGAAATCCTGATATGCTACTCATAATGGGAGACTTTAATGACAAGTGTACTATTTCAATTAATTAAGGAACCGACTAGATATACCGATCAAACCGCCAATATTCTTGATCTCATTATTACTGACAGTCCTGCGTATATAACAGATTTTGGAGTGGCATCCCCACTTGTCAACCTCGATCACTATACCATCTATTGTTGCTTAATTTTTTTTTTTACAGTAATAAGCCACCAGCCTATAAACGCTGTAGGGGATTATAAAGCTACGGAGCCGTAAAAGGGACATGAATTTTTTTTTTCAGCCCCTATTAAGTCGTTATAACGACTTATTAATTCGTTATAACGACTTATTAATTCGTTATAACGACTTATTATGTCGTTATAACGACGTAATTGACCAATGAAATTGGAGCATTAAGTCGTTATGACTTAATCCACCAATGAAATTCCGTCATTTTCTGCCGCTTTTATTTTGTTAGCTGACAACTCCCCGGTGAAACAGCGTTTAGATATGCACTATCAAGGGCAGATGTACGGGGGGTAGGGTCAGGGGGTTCCGGCCTCCCCATTAAACCTGTAAAAAAAATTGAGAGAGAGATCAGCGAACCCTGGGATTTCGCGTAGAAATAATATCTTAAAATTGTATGTAAAATAAACGAATGTGGATTATGTAATCAGAGTATCTATTCGTATATTAAACAGACATCTATTTATGTGGTTTGTGAGCGTACTATATTTCAGTGTTGAATATGCCAACATTATGGCTACGAGCGCTCCACGTGTGAAGTGTTAGTCCTGATTTGTATGTGTTTTACAAGAACTTTTCAATATCGTTGCGTGCTTATGTGAAACAAAGTTAATCTACATACATTATGTTCGATGTCCCCCCACCCCCCCGGCTCCGCCGTTCCTGAATAGGTGGTAGTAGAATCCGTATACATTTCACAATTTTTTGCTTGGCTCTTTAGGAGTGGACTACGGCTACCTATACAATTATCTGCATGTCTGACCCATTTTTAATTCTTTGAAGTGGGCCGCCATACCGCCCGAGCCAACGCTACAAGCTCCTTAATTATCTGTCATGGAGGGTGGCGAGCAAAACAATTTTGGCGATATTATCGAACCAACACAGAGAAGCCATGTGAATTGGCAGGGTTGGGCATAGAGTCATATGGTTGCCTTTTAGTCGGCAGACGTCGTCAACTTTTCCCACCTCTATAGCCTACATATCTCTCCAGTTTATCCAAAGTTTATTACTTCAATGGCATTATCAGACTTCATACTGCATATCTAAACGCTGTTTTGAGGGCAGTTGTCAGTTAACAAAATAAAAGCGGCAGAAGTAAAACGGAATTTCATTGGTGGATTAAGTCGTTATAGCGACTTATTAAGTCGTTATAACGACTTAATGCTCCAATTTCATTGGTCAATAAAGTCGTTATAACGACTTAATAAGTCGTTATAACGACTTAATGCTCCAATTTCATTGGTCAATTAAGTCGTTATAACGACATAATAAGTCGTTATAACGACTTAATAGGGGCTAAAAAAAAATCTCCATGTCCCTTTTACGGCTCCGTATAAAGCTGCTGATCTCAGGCAGCTTAATTTATCTCTATCACACATACCATGGGATACAGTTATAAATATCTTTGATGATATTGACGACGCTATCTATGTGTGGAATAACCTTTTTCTTTCATGTTGCAGGGAATACATCCCTAACAAATTCGTGACAATTCGCCCAAGAGATAAACCATGGGTAACCAATGACGTTCGGAGAAAATACCACATAAGAGATCGAGCATTTAAAGGGACACCCTAATTCAAGTTTCAAGTTTCCCAAGTTCCCTAGTTCCCAAGTTCCCAAGTTCCAAGTTCCAGCTCCGTAGCTTCAAGTTCCAGCTCCGAAGTTTCAAGCTCCAGCTTTCTCAAGCTCCATCTCCGAGTTCCAAGCTCCATCTCCAAGTTCCATGCTCCACCACCGAAGCTCCAAGCTAACATCTGGTCCAGTGTTGGTTATGATATGCTGTAAACTGTTGTGAATTCTGATTCAAGGTTTTTCTATAACATATTTTTCCTTCAAGATGCGATCACATCGACCATAGATGTTTAATGGAGTCTTACAAATAAGCTGTTCAATTTTCCCCATTTTTCTCAATTTTTGTTAGGACATAAGTACCGGTAATTAGAATAATTAGAGTTCGAATTCGCCTGACTGAAAGGGTTGAAGTGTGCCTTGTGAGAGGCGTGTTGAACAAATGTGCACTTCTTCCATTGTAAAACAATTTAAAACGCAAATGTTGCCTGGAGTCTTATGATAACTAAAAAATACTGTTTTAATAGCCGTTCGAACCAATTGCTAACCCAGGTCATCTGATATAGGTAGAAAGGTGGAAAGATTAGTGTATTAACGCTATCTGGCCTGCACCGCAGGATTTAGAGGGGCGAACAGGCTTGACAGATAAAATAAACAGTAACATTATAAATAAGGGCTGATAGACAATGGCATATGTGTTATTCCTATACAACTACTAGATGTGTATCATATCTGGAAGCTTTTGAACTATAGTTTGGGGGAACTGGAGCTTGAAACTTCGGAGGGGGAAGGCTTGGCGGAACTGGAGCTTGGAACTACGGAGCTGGAACTTGGAACTTGAGAACTTGGGAACTATGGAACTTTGGAACTTGAAACTTGAATTATGGTGTCCCGCATTTAAACGATTTAAGCGAACTCATCGCGATGATCATGGACTGTCATTAATAATAGCTAGGAGATAGGCTAATAGAGTAAAACGTATGGCGATGTGGCGTTATACTGATAAATTGAAGAACAAACTTTCTAACCCCAACATTGATCCGCGTACATACTGGTCCCTGGTGAAGGGCATCCTTGGGAATAAGGTCAAACCTCAGATACCGAATTTAATTGTTAGTGGTAGCCTCACATCTAATCAACAAGAAAAAGCAAATGTACTATGTACTTTCTTTCAATCGCAGTCATGTCTATCTGCTCAAGTCACTATACCTAATCTTCCACCATTTGAATATGTCACCGATCAACGGCTCGATGAACAAACGAGAGCGAAGTTACATCCCTGTTAAAATCATTGAAAATAAATAAATCTACTGGTGATGATAATATCAGTACATTTATGCTGAAACATACAGCTTCACAAATAGCCCCATCGATTACAAAATGCTTCAACCTTTCAATGTCTACAGGAGTTTTTCCTGCAGCATGGAAGCTTTCACGTGTCTGTCCAGCATACAAAAAGGGAGATCGCCAAGACCCTTCAAATTACAGACCCATATCACTCCAACCGCTCCTTTCTAAAGTGCTAGAAAAAATTGTGTTCAACAGAATCTACGAATACTGCTTAGCTAATAACCTCCTAATAGAAGAAAATTCCGGCTTCAAACCAGGCGATTCCACAGTGAATCAAATTTATGAGCCCAGGTCATTTCTAAAACCACAGCAGAACCGACGACGTCAGTAGTAGGTAGAATTGATTTAAACCCGCATTTTGCCGGGGGAGATAACTCTTGCATCCACCAGGGGGCGCTGTTTCCAGGTTAAAGTATAGGAAGCGGCCATTTACGGCCTTTGACCTCTGAGGCCGTGTAGAGGTCAAGGCCGCTATAGTTCCAACAGGTGGCGCCCCCTCTTTCACCTCGAATTCCTCCGCGGTGATGCGGTCTGGTGGTGATGCGGTCGCGGGAAAAAGCTTCCGCAGAGAAAAAGTAGTCCCCAGACTTCAAATACGCAGCATGGTCCGATTGGGTCGAGTGAGGTATCAAAGTGAAGCATTCGTGAAGGGGCATCCAGTCATGGGTGGGTGCATGTAAAATTTCTCCGGAAAAAAAAGCGGGGACTTTACCCTAAAATAGGGGAAAACACCTATCAACCCTAGCCAAAAGGGCTAATATCGGTCCCCGGGCTTATTGGGACCTGTCTATCAAGTCAATGGGGTGGGTGCATGTAAAATTAGGATTTTTTCCCGAAACTATAAAAAGCGGAATACGGACTTTACCCCTAAAATAGAGGAAAACACCTATCAACCCTAGCCAAAAGGGCTAATATCGGGTCCCGGGCTTATTGGCACCTACCTATCAAGTCAATGGGGTGGGTGCATGTAAAATTAGGATGTTTTCCCGAAAATATAAAAAGGCGGAACACGGACTTTACCGCTAAAATAGGGGAAAATCCCTATCAACCCTAGCCAAAAGGGCTTATATCGGTCCCCGGGCTTATCGGAGCCTGCCTATCAAGTCAATGGGGTGGGTACATGTAAAATTAGGATTTTTCCCCGAAAATATAAAAAGCGGAACACGGACTTCACCCCTAAAATAGGGGCAAACTCCTATCAACTCTAGCCAAAAGGGCTAATATCGGTCCCCGGGCTTATTGGGACCTGCCTATCAAGTCAATGGGGTGGGTGCATGTAAAATTAGGATTTTTTCCCGAAACTATAAAAAGCGGAATACGGACTTTACCCCTGAAATAGGGGAAAACACCTATCAACTCTAACCAAAAGGGCTAATATCGGTTCCCGGGCTTATTGGGGCCTGCCTATCCAGTCAATGGGGTGGGTGCATGTAAAATTAGGATTGTTTTCCGAAAATATAAAAAGGCGGAACACGGACTTTACCCCTACAATAGGGGTCTGTATTATACAATATAAGGGAAAATGCCTGTATGGGGGGAGGGGTGGTCAAATTTTTTTTGTGGGTGTTACTATGGGTTGTGAGGTCTCGTTTTTCTCGTCTCGCCGAGAAAATGATAATGGGAGGGGTCCCGGAGCGAATCGGTGAAATTTTGGGGAAAAGTCACCGAGGTCTGTATATAGGCTCATACTGGCTATATGGGGGAGGGGTGGTCAATTTTTTTTGTGGGCTTCACTATGGGTTGTGGGGTCTCGTTTTCTCGTCTCGCCGAGAAAAACACAATGGGAGGGGTCCCGGAACGAATCGGTGAAATTTTGGGGGAAAGTCACCGAGGTCTGTATATAGGCTCATATAGCTCCATACTGGCTATATGGGGGTATAGGTTCAACCTTGGAAACTCACACACGTTCATTGTGATATGGGCTGTTTGGATTTGTTTTTCACGTCTCGTCATTTAGAACACGATGGGAAGGGTCCCGGAGCGAATCGGTGAAATTTTTGGGAAAAGTACCGGGTAGGCCTGTATATAGACCTATAGGCTGGCTATATTGGGGTATAGGTTCAACCTGGGAAATTCACACACGTTCATTGTGATATGGGTTGCTTGGATTTGTTTTTCACGTCTCGTCATTTAGAACACGATGGGAAGGGTCTCGGAGCGCAACGGTGAAATTTTTGGAAAAGTACCATATAGCCCATATAGTCCCATACTGGCTATATGGGGGTATAGGTTCAACCTTGGAAATTCACACGCGTTCATTGTGATATGGGCTGTTTGGATTTGTT
Source organism: Hanleya hanleyi (assembly GCA_036873755.1). Classification (NCBI taxonomy): domain Eukaryota; kingdom Metazoa; phylum Mollusca; class Polyplacophora; order Lepidopleurida; family Hanleyidae; genus Hanleya; species Hanleya hanleyi. Next base: position 171,725 of record JAVTVY010045115.1, on the reverse strand, counting down.
TTTCACGTCTCGTCATTTAGAACACGATGGGAAGGGTCCCGGAGCGAAACGGTGAAATTTTTGGAAAAGTTCACCGAGGCCTGGGTAGGCCCATAGGCCTATACTGCATGGCTATGGGGGTATAGGCCCATACGGGGTGGACGTTTTGGGGTCTAGGTGAGCCCCTAATGATCCTATGATGTCGTATGAGGCCTTATTTTGAAGCTCTCGTGGAGGAGCATCCGACTGGACTAATGGTTCGTCCGTTTTCAATAGTCCGCGCATGCGCAGTCTGGCCGTTGTATAGAAAGCGGGCATTTTGGGTGGTATGTGGGTGTGTGTTTGGGGTAGAGATGGACCGCTATGGGTCCGAATGGGTCGTGGAAGGTGTCAAAGTGAAGCTTGTGTGGGTTAGAGTCAGAATGGTGTGTTTTTAAGTGCAAGTCGCGTCAATCTGCGCATGCGCAGTTGGTTGTAGTAAGTAAAGTGGCCATTTTGGAGCAGTACAGGAAGGTATTTGGGGTCGAGATGGACCATCCTTGGTCCGAATGCGTCCTGGAAGGTGTCATCTTGTAGCTCTCGGGGTGTAGACCCCGATTTGAGGGCTGCCCACGTCACCTGTGACGTCATCGGTGACGTCATCAGTACGAGTAGTAGCGAAAGTGGGCATTTTAGGGCAGTACAGGAAGGTATTTGGGGTAGAGAGGGACCATCTTTGGTCTGAATGTGTCTAGGGAAGTATCATGTTGTAGCTCTCGGGGTGTACATCCCGATTTGAGGGATGTCCGCGTCATCTGTGACGTCATCGGTGACGTAATCAGTACGAGTAGTAGCGAAAGTGGACATTTTGGGGCAGTGAAGGAAGGTATTTGGGGTAGAGATGGACCATACTTGGTCCGAATGCGTCGTGGGAGGTGTCATGTTGTAGCTCTCGGGGTGTACACCCCGATTTGAGGCATGTCCGCAGCATCTGTGACGTCATTGGTGACGTCATCAGTACGAGTAGTAGCGAAAGCGGGTATTTTGGGGCAGTGAAGGAAGGTATTTGGTGTAGAGATGGACCATCCTTGGTCCGAATGCGTCGTGTGAGGTGTCATCTTGTAGCAACGCCCGCCAACACCAAGCTCAATGATTCAACGCCCTGGTGAAATAGCTCAGAAGCTCTGATTTTCTAGATATTCCATGGAATTGTCACTCATTCTTCGAAATGCAGTGACGTCCGTCGTTACGCCTTAACAGACCGGAGAGAGTACAACAACAACAACAAGGATGAGCCATGAGAGAACAACAACAAGTTTTTTCATATAGTTTATTCTCCCCAATGTTACATCATACCCACGCTGGGGGAGCCGCGTTGGGTATATTTACAATTCAAGAAGACTCTTGTCCAATCAGAGGCCACCATTTGCATTTGTCATATTCGTTCCTGTCCGTTAGATGTATTCTTGTCAGAAGTCAGAATCAGAAGTCTCCATTTCAGAAAGTTCCATCTTCGGCCATGTTCGCTCTGAACCGTTTATTCTAATCATCGTCGGGCAGGCCAGGATACCGTTGAGGCAACATATCCTCAGATAGTTGTTTGTGCATTCTGAGTATCTATCAGTGCATGGGTGAATACATTCACCCGATGGGAAGATTCCGTAATTTGGTCACGAAGAACGTAACATTGGCTTCTGAGCTATTTCACCAGGGCGTTGAATCATTGAGCTTGGTGTTGGCGGGCGTTGCTACAAGATGACACCTCACACGACGCATTCGGACCAAGGATGGTCCATCTCTACACCAAATACCTTCCTTCACTGCCCCAAAATACCCGCTTTCTCTACTACTCGTACTGATGACGTCACCAGTGACGTCACACATGCTGCGGACATGCCTCAAATCGGGGTGTACACCCCGAGAGCTACAACATGACACCTCCCACGACGCATTCGGACCAAGTATGGTCCATCTCTACCCCAAATACCTTCCTTCACTGCCCCAAAATGCCCACTTTCGCTACTACTCGTACTGATGACGTCACCGATGACGTCACAGATGACGCGGACATCCCTCAAATCGGGATGTACACCCCGAGAGCTACAACATGATACTTCCCTAGACACATTCGGACCAAAGATGGTCCCTCTCTACCCCAAATACCTTCCTGTACTGCCCTAAAATGCCCACTTTCGCTACTACTCGTACTGATGACGTCACCGATGACGTCACAGGTGACGTGGGCAGCCCTCAAATCGGGGTCTACACCCCGAGAGCTACAAGATGACACCTTCCAGGACGCATTCGGACCAAGGATGGTCCATCTCGACCCCAAATACCTTCCTGTACTGCCCCAAAATGGCCACTTTACTTACTACAACCAACTGCGCATGCGCAGATTGACGCGACTTGCACTTAAAACACACCATTCTGACTCTAACCCACACAAGCTTCACTTTGACACCTTCCACGACCCATTCGGACCCATAGCGGTCCATCTCTACCCCAAACACACACCCACATACCACCCAAAATGCCCGCTTTCTATACTATGGCCAGACTGCGCATGCGCAGACTATTGAAAACGGACTAACCATTAGTCCGGTCGGATGCTCCTCCACGAGAGCTTCAAACTAAGACCTCATACGACATCATAGGATCATTAGGGGCTCACCTAGACCCCAAAACGTCCACCCCGTATGAGCCTATACCCCCATAGCCATGCAGTATAGGCCTATGGGCCTACCCAGGCCTCGGTGAACTTTTCCAAAAATTTCACCGTTTCGCTCCGGGACCCTTCCCATCGTGTTCTGAATGACGAGACGTGAAAAACAAATCCAAACAGCCCATATCACAATGAACGTGTGTGAATTTCCAAGGTTGAACCTATACCCCCATATAGCCAGCCTATAGGCCTATATACAGGCCTACCCGGTACTTTTCCCAAAAATTTCACCGATTCGATCCGGGACCCTTCCCATCGTGTTCTAAATGACGAGACGTGAAAAACAAATCCAAACAGACTATATCACAATGAACGTGTGTGAATTTCCAAGGTTGAACCTGTACCCCCATATAGCCAGTATGGAGCTATATGAGCCTATATACAGACCTCGGTGACTTTTCCCCAAAATTTCACCGATTCGCTCGGGAATCCCTCCCATTGTGTTTTTCTCGGCGAGACGAGAAAAACGAGACCCCACAAGCCATAGTAAAGCCCCAAACAAAAATTTGACCACCCCTCCCCCGATACAGGCATTTTCCCTTATATTGTATAATACAGACCCCTATTGTAGGGGTAAAGTCCGTGTTCCGCCTTTTTATATTTTCGGAAAACAATCCTAATTTTACATGCTCCCACCCCATTGACTGGATAGGCCGGCCCCAATAAGCCCGGGAACCGATATTAGCCCTTTTGGCTAGAGTTGATAGGTGTTTTCCCCTATTTTAGGGGTAAAGTCCGTATTCCACTTTTTATAGTTTCGGGAAAAAATCCTAATTTTACATGCACCCACCCCATTGACTTGATAGGCAGGCCCCGATAAGCCCGGGGACCGATATTAGCCCTTTTGGCTAGGGTTGATAGGAGTTTTCCCCTATTTTAGGGGTAAAGTCCGTGTTCCGCTTTTTATATTTTCGGGGAAAAATCCTAATTTTACATGCACCCACCCCATTGACTTGATAGGCAGGCCCCGATAAGCCCGGGGACCGATATTAGCCCTTTTGGCTAGGGTTGATAGGGGTTTCCCCCTATTTTAGGGGTAAAGTCCGTGTTCCGCTTTTTATATTTTCGGGGGAAAATCCTAATTTTACATGTACCCACCCCATTGACTGGATAGGCAGGCCCCAATAAGCCCGGGAACCGATATTAGCCCTTTTGGCTAGAGTTGATAGGTGTTTTCCCCTATTTTAGGGGTAAAGTCCGTATTCCGCTTTTTATAGTTTCGGGAAAAATCCTAATTTTACATGCACCCACCCCATTGACTTGATAGGCAGGTCCCAATAAGCCCGGGGACCGATATTAGCCCTTTTGACTAGAGTTGATAGGAGTTTGCCCCTATTTTAGGGGTAAAGTCCGTATTCCGCTTTTTATAGTTTCGGGAAAAAATCCTAATTTTACATGCACCCACCCCATTGACTTGATAGGCAGGTCCCAATAAGCCCGGGGACCGATACTAGCCCTTTTGGCTAGAGTTGATAGGAGTTTTTCCCTATTTTAAGGGTGAAGTCCGTGTTCCGCTTTTTATATTTTCGGAGGAAAAAATCCTAATTTTACATGCACCCACCCCATTGACTTGATAGACAGGTCCCAATAAGCCCGGGGACCGATATTAGCCCTTTTGGCTAGGGTTGATAGGTGTTTTCCCCTATTTTAGGAGTAAAGTCCGTATTCCGCTTTTTTTCCGGAGAAATTTTACATGCACCCACCCATGACTGGATGCCCCTTCACGAATGCTTCACTTTGATACCTCACTCGACCCAATCGGACCATGCTGCGTATTTGAAGTCTGGGGACTACTTTTTCTCTGCGGAAGCTTTTTTCCGCGACCGCATCACCACCAGACCGCATCACCGCGGAGGAATTCGAGGTGAAAGAGGGGGCGCCACCTGTTGGAACTATAGCGGTCTTGACCTCTACACGGCCTCAGAGGTCAAAGGCCGTAAATGGCCGCTTCCTATACTTTAACCTGGAAACAGCGCCCCCTGGTGGATGCAAGAGTTATCTCCCCCGGCAAAATGCGGGTTTAAATCAATGCTACCTGCTACTGACGTCACCAGTTACTCATTAGCATATCTTGCTTCGGATATATATATATCCAATAATTTCTCAGTTCAGGATTTAAAAATCAGGACTTTGGCGATGACAAATTATATATCTCCAACAACAGATTTTGAAATATTTATATACCAGCAAGATACGTTACGTCGGATATATAAATACGAGCTCGTTGATCGAGGATAACTATATATGTTGGAGAAATTTATATCCAAAAAATAACATACCTAGAGATATATATATATTTCAAATAATTTAAAATAGGTATTTATAAATCTTTCACGTATTATTTTCGCTGATATAGGATTTAAATTTTACTAAACCCAGTGTTTATTTCACCTACATGTTTAACGGATTGATATATCTAGCTGATAAATACCAAATATATATAAATAAATAGATTAAATCAGAAAGTGACAAACGGCGCCTCATAGCTACCAACCATCACCACTCAGTATCTGATGGGTTACGGTTTGGTGGAGAACTGCAGGATACGGATACCCATACCCCTTGGTCACCCATTGGATCCTGTTAAAATTCTGCTGATTGGCTCCAAGCAATTACCAATCAGTTGCCGCTATGTCATGGGCGTCGGAAGCGGTACGGCAGGTACGGCCATGGCCGTACCACTTTTGCGCAAAAAAAAGAAAAAATACGAAAGAAAAAAAGAAAAAAAACGAAGAAAGAAAGAAGAAAGCACAAAATAAAAAATAGAACGATAAAAAACAAACAGTTTTGATAGCTTCCAAGTCGAATAAGACTCGGATCGGTCCAGAGCGCCATTGAATTCGTTAGCGGTTCTGACCGCCGGCTAACCCTCTTGGAACAATTTCGATTGTGCATGAAAAGTAACTTGTACGTTCATATGTATGATACCGGTTGGTGTTCACATTATGTCATCAAGGAAATAAGAAATTAATTTTCTTCATACGAATTCCGTTGTTCGCTTGTCCAATATGTCATAGGCCTACACGCTAGGATGTTTCTGGCTATATGCTATCTTTCCCGATCTGTAGGCTACCCACCTTGTATTTCAAACAATATGCGGCCTAACAAGCTATGGTTAAAACAGGAGTTCAATAGCGCCTTATACTCTTTTCCTGTTGTATCACCTGAACAGGCCTTTTACAGTGTTCTGATGTATATCCTATCGAGAACAAAACACTGCTCAGATGCTCTCTGTGAGCGCCATTTGGTGACATTTTTTTTTCTTCTAAAAGGCGCTAATGCTGCGAGGGAGTACCACCCTCTCAGATTCTCCCTCTGTTCGGTCGCTTTGCTCCTTTGCGAATTGGTCCTTCGCTCTCTCGCAGGCCCGGTGGAGTGATGGAAATGGGATTGAGGACGAGCGGTCTAGTGGGGGTTTTAGCTCCCTCCCCCCTCAAATAAAAAAAATAAAAAATCTGCCGCAAGTACTTCGTTCTCCAAGTAATTCCCTAAAATAACTGTAATGACGGACGGGGTAGAAGGGTTTTCTCACACTTTTATTTTTTATTTTTGCGTCCCTTGTCCATGAAATAATTCACTGTTAGCAGTCATGGGCCGTTATAAAAACTACGAGCGCCAGCTTTATTATTGCAGGAGTATAGCTAGCTAAATCATGAATGTAGATGGCGTTACTTCTGCAATGAATTATCAACACCCCATTGCCCATAAGGATTATATCGGTTAGGTCTACGCAATGTGTCTAGGTTACGGTACTTTACTATACATACTTTTTTGTAATTCAGCATCGCAGAGAACCATCATCGATTGGGTTTTCATGGTAAAAGGATAAAAATTAAAGTTCATTGCAGAGTTATTTTATTCGTCAGAAATCGCTCAGAACGCGTCTCCGGCGATCTAGACCCCAGTAGCTTCCGGGGCCTGGGCGGCCCCTGGACCCTCGCCTAAAGTGCTATCACAGTGGCCGTACCACTTTGAATTTGCTTCCGACGCCCCTGTATGTTACCAACCCAATTTATCATACTTGGTTAAATATTGGCACCGATGCAGTAACACATCAGTACCTTGATTGTTCACTGCTCAGTTACTGAATGCACACCAATCCATCCTGCTTACCAACTAGAACTTCTTGGTGACTGCACGGTACTGGTAGGAAAGGTCCCCTTGTGGCACCCTTCAGTTTTCAAGTTGGTCACCAATCAATAACTCAAGAGTACCAATCAGTTACGGTACCACGCCTTCCATTTATGGTATAACCTATTAGTAGAGGTTAAAAAGAGTGTTCACCAACAGTGGATCCGGAGGATCGATTCATTGATGGATTGATCGATCTGCACACGTCCCTTCTGGCGATGACGACACTTCCAACAGGTAGCGCCACGTAAAAGGGGGCAATTAAGGATAATTAGGCGGTAATTAAGGGTCATTAAGTGCAGTTAAGGAGTAGTTATGGATACTGGAGGGTCATTACGTGGTAATTACAGATAATAAAGAGTAATTATGGTCCATGATGAATAATTATGAGTAATTAAGACGGGCGGAAAATAGAGGGATAATTGATGGTCACCGAGATAATTATCATATAATTGCGCCAAGGGCGCCAGTGTACTGATGATAAGATAAGAATTACGCGAGTACCAATTATTTCTCGATCTCTTTCCATTCATTGTACAGCTATTGACAACCGATGCCCTAAGTTGCACTTAATTATATAATAGATTGGCACCAATGTTCATTTACTATATTCACCAGAACGATAATCACCTCTATGCACCGGGCAGTGCATTGTGTTGATGAGCATCGCATCGACTCAGAATAACTTATAGATTATACATAGAGTGTCCATTGTTAATAATCGCACGCAGTACAATGCCTATTGTATCACGTTCGGTGGAGCATTAATTGCTCCTATTGTCCTTTCTTTGCAAGTTTGGACATGTTATTTATCAGACAACTTATACTAATGTGCAAGTCACCAACGCACTCGCATTGATTCACAATACAGTACAGTATACATACAGTGAGCATTGGTAATGATCGCTCACAATATAATGGCTATTGTATTGTGTTCGACGAAGCGTTAATCGCTAGTAGAGTTTAACACCCGCTTGGGCCCGCTGACGCCGCCCGCAAACGCCCGCTAGCGCCCGCAACCTCCCGTCTCAACGCCTGTCGACATCTCAGAGAAAAAGAGAGAGATCAACACGTTCACAAGTTTTTATATATTTTATTGTCCCCAATGTTACGTCGTACCCTAGTTGGGTATGTTTGCAATTAGAGTGATATCAGTCTTAATCGCTATTGCTAGTCTTCTTGCTATTGTTCGTGCATTCTTGAAGTTCATCTTCGGTCATCTCCGACATTTTTTCGCTTTATTTCTTTATTTCAGCATTCGACAAGAAGCTCCGTAAATCACCGTCAGTTTTTCTGTTCTTATTATTATTCAGTAAGAATGAGCCCTCCTTCCTCACCAGATTCACTATCTACCAATCCGGGAAAGTCCGAGGCTAACATGCCCTTGAACAGCTGTTTCCGCATCTTGATAGCATTTTTAGGGCCTCTCTGGGCGGTAAACCAAAAACCTATTCTAAGTAGCTCTTGGGTTTCATGATCGCCCTATGCTTAGGGCCTCTCTTCATTTCAAGAGGAATCAAGGTATATTTCTCATACAGAGCCATTGCAGATTTTATGATTCGGGGTTGCGCGTTGATATACGCCTTCTGCAAGGTCTCTTCATCCTGTCCATCTGTCTGGATAGCAGCGGCGTGTGTGTCAATAGCCTTATCCACAATGCGATCCAAAAATGACGGCTCTCCGTCGTTCGTGTCTGGGTCACCCGAACTTTCGCTTTTCTGGGATGAATAAAATGCTGTTCGCGTCAGAGAAAGAGTTTTCATCACTGCCATCGCCAGAGGATGAGCTCTCAGCATCCGTATCAACGCGTAGACTCTCACTGTCTACATTAGAGACGTCGTCGGTGTCTTCGTACCCATGGATATTCTTCCGATGTCTAATCATATCATGGTACGTGGTGAACGATCGGTTACACTCAGAGCAAGAATAAGACATGTTGAGCTGAGCGACGAAGGAAAAGTGTGCTAGTCTTTATAAAAGGGTTGTATTTATGATTGATTGTCGCAGCGCCATCTATACACCGACAGGAACAACTCCGGCTATGCATGGATGGTGTCCCATGCGATTGGTTGATAAGCCAGCAATGTGTAATGCTTTGACGTACCCCCGTAATGCATTGGCACCCGGCAACGCCCGCAAGCTCCAGCATACGCTCGCTAGCGCCCGTAAACGCCCGCTGACGTCCACATAACGCCCGCTGACGCCCGCTAGCGCGCACAAACACTTACTAACACCCGCAAACCTCCGCTAGCGCCCGCTAACGCCAGTTAGTGCCCGCAAAAGCCCGCTAGCGCACGTAATCGCCCGCTAGCGGGCGTCAACGACCGTTTGCGGGCCCTAGCGGATGTTTGCGAGCGCTAGCGGGTGTTTGCGGGTGCTAGCGGGCATATGCGGGCGCTTGCGGGCGTTGACGGGTGCCAACGCATTAAGGGGGTACGTCAAAGCATTACACCGTGATGGCTTATCAACCAGTCGGATAAGACACCGCCCATGCATAACCGGAGTTGTTCCTATCGGTGTATAGATGGCGCTGCGGCAATCATTCATAAATACAACCATATTAGAAAGACTAGCGCACTTCTCCTTTGTCGCTCAGCTCAACATGTCTTATTCTTGCTCTGAGTGTAACTGATCGTTCTCCAGGTACGACGATATGATTAGACATCGGAAGAATATCCATGGGTACGAAGACACCGACGAGGTCTCAAATGTAGACAGTGAGAGTCTATGCGTTGATGCGGATACTGAGAGCTCATCCTCTGGCGATGGCAGTGATGAAAACTCATTATGTGGCGTGAACAGCATTAGCTTATCCCAGAAAAGCGAAAGTTTGTGTGACCCAGATACGAACGACGGAGAGCCGTCATTTCGGGATCGGATTGTGGATAAGACTATTGACACACACGCCGCTGCTATTCGGACAGATGGACAGGACGAAGAGACCTTACAGAAGGCGTGCAACTCCGAATCATAAAATCTGCAATGGCTCTGTATGAGAAATATATCTTGATTCCTCTTGAAATGAAGATAGATCCCAAGCATAGGGCCATCATGAAAACCAAGAGCTACTTAGAAGAAGTTTGAATGGGTTACCGCCCAGACAGGCCCTAAAACTGCTATCAAGATGCGGAAACAGCTGTTCGAGGACGTGTTGCTCTCAGACTTTCCCGGATTGGTAGATAGTGAGTCTGATGAGTAAGGAGGGCTCATTCTTACTGGATAATAGTAAGAACAGAAAAACTGACGGTGATTTACGGGGCTTCTTGTCGAATGCTGAAATAAAGAAATAAAGCGAAAAAATGTCGGAGATGACCGAAGATGAACTTCAAGAATGCACGAACAATAGCAAGAGCGCAATTAAGACTGATATCACTCCAATTTTATGACTGGTAAACATACCCAATGCGGCTCCTCAGCTTGGGTACGACGTAACATTGGGAACAATAAAATATACCAAAAACTTGTGAACGTGTTGCTCTCTCTCTCTTTCTCTCTGATGTGGACAGGCGTTGAGACGGGCGTTTGCGGGTGCTAGCTGGCGTCAGCGGGCGTTTGTGGGCGCTAGCGGACGTCAGCGGGCCCAAGCGGGTGTTAACCTCTACTGGCGATTAACGCTTAGTCGAACACAATACAATACCCATTATATTGTGAGCGATCATTACCAATGTTCACTGTATGTGTACTGTATTGTAAATCGATGCGAGTGCGTTGGTGACTTACACAATAGTATAAGTTGTCCGATAAATAACATGTCCAAACTTGCAAAGAAAGGCTATAGGAGCAATTAACGCTCCACCGAACGCGATACAATAGCGGGCGATCATTAACAATGGACACTGTATGTATACTCTATAAGGGTATTCTGAGTCGATGCGATGGTCAGTAACACAATGCACTGCCCGATGCATAGAGGTGATTATCGGTTTTGTGAATATAGTAAATGAACATTGGTGCCAATCTCCATATAATTAAGTGCAATTAAGGGCATCGGTTGTCAATAATTGTACAATGAATGAAAAGAATTCGAGAAATAATTGGTACTCGGGTAATTCTTATTATCTTATTATCAGTACACTGGCGCCCTTGGCGCAATTACGTGATAATTATCTCGGTGACCATCAATTATCCCCTATTTTTCGCCCGTCTTAATTACTCATAATTATTCATCATGCACCATAATTACTCTTAATTTTCTGTCATTACCACCTTCCAGTATTCATAACTACTTATTTGCAATGAATTACCCCTAATTACCACCTAATTATCCTTAATTGGCCCCTTTTAGGTGGCGCCCCCTGTTGGAAGTGTCGTCATCGCAGGAAGTGACGTATGCAGATCCATCCAATCCATCAATCCATCGATCCTCCGGATCCACTATTGGTGAACTCTCTTTTTAACCTTTACTCCTATTGGGTACCAATCAGTAACTGATCAGTGGCATTCAATTCAGAACTGCGCGGTACAGAAAGTTGAGATCGTGTTGGCTACCAATCGGTTACCAATCAGTTACTGTTAGGTAAATGAAAAGAAGATGTCATTTACTGTCACATGGAAACTGATTGGTGAATGTTCAGTCAGGACTTCTCGGTACCAAGCTTCAAATACATTACCTAGAGGTTACCAGCGTGAAACTGAACGGTACCCGAGTGGTACAGAACTGAACGGTACTGTAACGTGTACGAGTAGGAACAGTCATGGTGTTCACGAAAAGCTAATCAATAACCGGCATTGCCCACTGGCCTCTGGCCTATTCGGTAGTAGAGATCTCGGGTTAGAAGAGATGGTCACAACCATACAAGGATGACTGACGCTGATATAAGGTCTACTATGGTGTATTCTACAAAAAGTAATATACGCGATTACAAGTAATTGGATAGAACCGCGTGGCTTAGACAGAATGTTTAAGGAGACGTGACGTTATACAGAAGAATGAGTAATTACATATATGTACAGACACTAGGAGAGTGTGTGCAAATAAACTTGAAGTTATGTACAAATATCATGAGGGTGTATGCCTATAATTTACAGTTCTGTCCCAAATAATATAAGAGAGTGTGTGCATATAATTTACAGTTGATGGACAGTTATATTATGTATGAGAACGCGTCGCGTATAAGGGCGGCCCAGTTGCTGGCCGTTCTCTTCGCGTAATGAGGGCGGTCTGTTTGCTGACTCTTTTCCCCAAACGATAACATTAACTGCGACTCGGTCGTGACCCTCTGTAACCCGGCCTTGACCTTTGCGACACGGTCACGACCTATTGCTACCCGGTCATAACTCGTCTGTAGGCAAGTCGACGGAGTGTCACGGCGGTGACACTCGCCCAATGCAACAGCCTCTGTTTTTGGAGCCCGTACCACGGCAGTGGCTACAGCACTGCTGCTCTTCATCGTCTTCTTCCGTCGTTGGAACGTTACGGTTGTAACGCTCACCCAATATATAACATCCCAGTCTTCGTCACCACTAGTCGTCCGAGTCTGACCCTAACTATGTCGGCTCACCAGTTTGCTTCAGGTAAGGATAAACCTTCAGCTCGTTCTCTATAGCCGTCACGACATTTACGTATACTTGGGTATATACTGTGTTATAATCGCGCTTAATATCTGCACAGCGACGTTTGCGATCCCGTCGCAACCTTTTACGATCTGGCTACAACCATTTGCGACCCGGTCGCGACCCTTCACGATCCGGTCGCGACCTTCTGCGACCTGGTCACGACCTCACAGATTTCACGATTTAGAGTTTCGCCCGAAATTACAGTTCAATGCTCATAAACTGGAACAGATTCCCATTCTACAAACCGAAGAGAATATCCCACGTGCACGTTACTGATACTTTTTATCCTGCTCTGGAAAGCGAGCGAGCTGACCTGGAATGAGTGGGTGGATAGGATCTTCCAATATGGGCGGCAAATCGACCTTCATGGGCTCAGGCAGTGGAATGCTGGCAGGTGGCTCCTCGAATCGGGACTCGAACTCCATGTCCGCTTGTGGTGAATCGACCTGCCCGCTCGGGTAGTATGGCAGGTAGATGCAGGGTCACTTCAACCCGTGAGGTGGGTGGTCCTTCTCTGGGCTCCCTCGAATGTGGCACAGGGTGTCGTATGCGTTGCGACGTTTCAACTGATACAGGCCTTTGAAGTGGTATCCGCATGTCTGGCATTCCTCCATTGCCACTGGTCCAGGTTGTAACCGATCATGACGCCGTAATACTTCCAACCGAATGAAGGGCTCCCCACAGGTTGTACAGGTACAATGCGCGGTTGTGTCATGACTGGCGGATTCATGGCGATGAAGGTCATGCAGACGAGTAAAGGGCTTCGAACAAGAGCTAAACATAAACACCCTGGTAGAGTGTCTGATGAATAGAGTCAGCACGCATCCTTTATAGGGCCTGCTGGAATACAGTCGGGCCTAACCGGGTAAAACCCGTTGCACTTTGTACTCCTGGGAATTCTCCCTTGCTGTCATGTATTGTGGGTATAACCGGTTCAAACCGGTTTACGTCATCACCTCTATTGGATAGGTCAGAAAGGTAGATTGAAGAGATCCTCGACAATGGGATAAATCTTCATTGGCTATTGGCTGACCTATATCTGTTCTCTTATGAATATGACTATATGCAGGCGCTTTCAAAAACCGATCTATTCAAAGCCCGTTCCTTCTCATTTACCAAACGCTATATAGACGATCTTCTCGCTGTGGATAATCGCTATATAAATGACGCAGTGAAGGATATATATCCACCTTCACTGGATTTGAAAGAAACTACAGATAACCCTACAGGCACATCGTATTTAGACCTATATCTCTATAAAAATGAAGCGGGCCTTCTCTCTCGTCGACTGTATGACAAAAGAGATGATTACAATTTCGACATCGTAAACTATCCTTTTCTGGACAGTAATATTCCAGTGGGACCTGCATATGGCGTATACACACTATCACGCCTAGTAGCATTTGCTAGATCCTGTTAAATGTGACGATTTTAATCAACGTCACAAAACATTGTTGCAGAAACTTATAAAACAGGCCTACACCACCAAGCGCCTCCACTCAAAGTTTCACAAATTTGACGATACATATCGCATGCTGATAGCAAAATACGAGCGTAGCGTGCAAGATCTATCGCGTTACGTTTCGTAACTTGTGTCTAATTCCGCTTATCCCGGGGCTAGGGGCCGTATGAATCCATGTACTTCAAGATCCTCATGATACTCATATGAACAGTCACAATCAAAGCGTGACTGAGATACATCATTCTTTAGATGACGACTTTACAACGAATATTATGGATTAAGAATACTGATCAGCGATACGGATTTGATATTTTTGGAACATCATGATGTCTTGCCGGCATCATTGAAAACTGTTGACCGCTTCTCTCTTGCAGGAAACGAGCCTATGTTTATGTATACTATGTATACTTCCCTTATATGTGTTGTAATTTTTACCTGTATATGGCGAGATTCTGCTGGTGGACGTTTCGTCCCCGAGGCCCGCCCCCTGTACAGACCTTCTGGTCTTTGATATATGTTGGCATTTGTGGGAAGTTGATGCTGGGTCGACATCGGGCCTTACAGACTAGTCTTTTGTGTTAATTGCCGTCATTTACATCTGACGACGATACAGCTCACCAATCTCCAATGTACGAGTTGTCACAGCGAAACAGCTCACCAATTACCAGTATACGAGTTGTCAGAGCATTGCCATCATAGCTCTCTAGATTTGTATCTAATACCGCTTATGCCGGTGCTAGGGGCCGTGTGGTCATATCATCCAAGTTGCCACATGAACAAGTACAATAAAAGCGTACCTGAGATACAACACATATCACGAATCGTTAGATTCTTGGTATGTGCTTTAGAATAGGTTAACCAGAAGACTATTCTGTGAAGTCATGTGACGCAGTCAGTATGTCGGCACCTCTTCCCACTTCCCTTATATGTGTTGTAATTTTGAATTTGGTGCTAATACTGTTATATGGAATATGGAATAGGTCTTTGGATTATGGACGCGGATATTCTCTAATGGACGACGGCTGAATTATGAATGACGGACCAGACGCTTGTAACTTCAACTCGGGGCAGCGGATCGACCTACATGGGTTCTTCAATTCGAGGATTCATATCCATGGGGACTGAGTAATTTGGTCCCGAGAGTGGCGAACGTGATCCATGGACGACACGTTGATGACCTCTCAGTTGAATGGGATGCTTAAAGACTATATCACAGTTCGCACATGAATGCGTAGGTACTGCATGGCGTGCACGTTTCCAGGCGATAAAATGAATTCGTGCACGTGAACATCTTGGCAAGGTATCTGCTGAAACGAGACATTTCGCTCGCTCAATGTCTTACACTAGAATCAGTCCGGGCATGTGCCTGGTGCCTGTGGGTACCAGACTCCATCTTATAGCCATAAAAATACATAAGACAGGGTATATGGTGAGATCTCATTCTTTTTTATTCAACAGCAACAACAACACTAGAACAATCACGTGGAAACAAGCCCAGAACGGCGCTTCTACATTGAAATGATCTTTGATAGTCATACACCAGCACATCTCGATCCTCTGCCAAGGGTTACTCTTCAAACATCTGCACGATAGTGGGCATGGGGAATCCACGGCAACGATGATAAAACAGGCAGTACTGTCCACACACGCTTCTGCTCAGGCTTTGCAACGCTTGGCCTTCCCAACACCATGTCTCTGTGCCTTCGTCCACGAAGGCCGTAAGTTCAGATCTAAGTATTCGCACTGGTCCTCTGTCAAGCACACGGCCACCCAATGCTTCCCGGGGTCGGTGTTGAGCACGTAAGCAGCGGGGTACTCACGGACTAACGGCAACACATCTCGGGCAAACCTCATTGAAGACCGGCCGTGTCTACGGAACGCTCTCCAGCACAGTGGTCCGTATCCATACTAGGTGGAATAGTCGCAAAGAACGTGTCGGCGCTTGTCGACTTGAACGGTGTTGTATATTGCGGCGTAGGAAATCACATCTATAGTGTTGGGCAGTGGTGTTCCGAAGTAGATTTCCAGCGGCAAGTTGCCCTCCTTGACGAGGTTCAGCTGATGGTCGTTGTCTAAGATCGGGGTTAGATCGAAGCAGAACAGCATGTACCCAAAGGATGTCGTTCCCTTCGTCCTGCATGGTCGATTTGACCAGTGGCTGCATAGAGATTCTGGTAAGTCTGGGTGTAATTGCGCAGCCTGAAATCCGGTTGGAAGGGCTGTGCGGGAACCTGCTGTCCGCCCACATGCAGGGCCACAAAGTTGGTACTCTCCGTTGAAACTGGTGTTCTCCACACCGCCTATGGTCAACCGCTTGGGCAGATCCCTCAGGAATACATTTTCTTGCTTGGTGACCAGTTTCTGTGCCGGAACGGAAAACATTCCAAGGCTGTGATGTGACCCAGCTGCACGGTTGGATTCGGTTTTACCTTCCGAACGTACAAGACAATCTCTTGCATGATGATCTTATAGTCAGGCGTGGTGCGGGAATCAAGCCAAGCAAAGACCGAGGACGCTCGGGCAACAGATTTGTGTTCTGAATAAGAACTTGCAATCTACTAATATTTTCCCCGTTTGGGTCGTTTCTTATACCCAGCGGTCACATAGTTTATCACTTCCCATCGGATTACTTGAAAGGGCTAATACATCATTGCTCTTGGATATTTGTATCTAATACCGATCGAAACGGTATAAGCATGTTATTCAAGGTGTTTACATGAACAATTACAATAAAGGCGTGGTTAAGATACAAATCATCGCATGGATCATTTATGATCCATGTGGGATCAACAGGTAGTGGTCTTACATAAGTTCCGATGTAGAAGTCCCATGAGATCCACCGAGGGACAGAGAGAGAGAGAGGGACTTCACGTCCCTTCGAACAATATAGGTATGAACACCATAAACTTCTATCTAAATATCAAATATCTAATTAGACACTGTGGGTACAATGTCACGGTCTTTCCATGACGTCCCCCAAAGGTATTATTTCGCTGTATTGTGATGTGGCATATACTACACATTTTCCGGAAAGTTTAATTTGTCTAGATTGCGAGAGCCTTAGATCGAGTGTGAACTTTTATCGGTATGTGCCGTTGTTCAAACAATTGCAAGTAAAAATGTTGAAAGTCTATTGTATTCTATTTGATTCCCTCTATCTGGGTACTGAATATATGTCGCTCAATACTTATTTCGTCGTGTACATCAACATACTTCAAACAGCATGCTAATTGAGGGCGGAAATTGTATCCTGCCTGCAACAATGCGAATGTATTCTTACTGACAATTCCAAACACATATATATATTCCCTCAATCAAAATTGATGACCTGAACCAGAAACTTCAGCCTAGTATCCACAAATCGCGTGAAACAACAACGAGATGCAGTTGCAGAGATGCCGGTTCACTTACGCAATGTGGCGCGCAATTTTAGTCGACTGGGTATTGTTCTTAAATTAGTAAACAAATCCTTACCTTCTTTGTACAGTCCATTCGTACTTCATCTGGGAACATTCCACGTAAACGGCGACATCAAATATTCCCTCGTTTTAGGGTCCCTCTTTTTGGGGTCTTTAATCCTCGACACCTAATGCCATCCCTGCCGAGCTTGCTTGGAAAACAGCTATTCCTAGTGCCATCCCTGCCGAGCTTGCTTGGAAAACAGCTATTTTCCTACGCTCGCCGTAAAAAGAACACTCGCGCGTATTTAAAGAACAGACGCGCGCACTTCCGGTGAAGCAAGTTATTCCCCTTGTTTGTTTTCGAATACCAGTATCGCTAAGCCTCTGTCTACACTGTATTATGTCAAACTAACGGCTTTCTCGTAACTGTTCAAGTTTTCCACAATTACTGTTCCCGGTACGGAGTCATTGTCAACGAAAGAACACAGTATTGGAAGTAAGTGGCAGCAAATTAGAAGTTCGTATCTATTGCGGTTCAAGAGATAAAAGGTTTACAACATTGAGCCGGCCCCGTCATGTAACACGACGTTGATTTAATTGCGAACACCGGATGCCTCGAATGTTACAGCCGAATCGCTATAAGGAAATTGACAACACCCATTGAATAGATGAAATCAACATGTGATCATTTAACGGCTTAATGGTTCGGGAAAATTGTTTCTTTAATATCTCTAAACCTATCAAAGCTATATTCTCGAAGTTTCGTAGGCAAATACATATATACATTCTCTCAATGTCCTGTGAATATGGCGCGGATTGGAGTAGTAGTTTCGCCATGGCATCAAAAAAGTTAAAAAAAATTATTTTGTCAAATATCTCCTATACTTTCTGTTACCTTTTTTCCTGTTCTAGTTCTTTTCTGTGACGTCATGTAATGACCTATATTTATATGCAAATTTCAAGACCAGGTGAGGAATAGTTTTCTCATCACAGCCCTTCAAGAGTGAAAGTAAAGGGCCATTACTCTGGAACCAAGGTCAAGGTCAGGTTGAAAATCCAGTGACGTCATACCTGTATCATGGGCTACAAATGTACTAAATTACAGATTCCTGCATGTTGTAGTTTTTGAGAAAAATGCGAACAATGTTTTTTACATTGTGCGATATTCGAGGTCAAGGTCACATCGGATCGTTTCAAAAGTAGCGCCAAAAGAAAGACAATATTGTGCCCACTATTGTTTCGTTGTTTTGTAATTGTCCGTGCGTTAGTTTTTCAGAAAATGGAAGCCGTATTTTCAATATTTGGATGCTTACCACTTCAAAGGTCAAGGTCAAGGCTGAGATCTGAGACAAGTGGTGACCTTGTGACATGATGTAGGTGACGTGACCTTATTTTCAGGCTGATCGCATTAGCCGTTCAAGATTTCACCACCAAACTTTGCACTCATATAGAGACGCTCCTGGAGGTCAAAGGTCAAATTTAAGGTCACATTCTTTTCGGTCATTAAAGTGTTCATTAATATTAAGAGTATCAATGCCGTAGCTTATTTCCTTATAAAATACCGGGTTTTGAAAAACATTAAAAGGGAGTTAACTACTTTTTCTTGTTACGTAACAATTCAAAAATATAACTACAGCATGGCCATATGTAACACTTACCAACCATCAACTTTCTTTTAGATATGTTTTTTAGTTTTGGCTGTACACAGCCCACACGAAAAACAGCACCAGGGGAGAGAACTCGAAAACCGCTTCTTTGACCTACTTATTCTATTGGTTATTTTGTTGGGTGTATCTACAAACTTTCACATTTTAAATTTCAGCTGTATCGCCTTATGCGTTTGGTCAATATTCGCAAAATGGTGTTTTTATCAAAAAAACCCATAGCTCAATAGGTCAAGGTCAAGGTCAAAATTGAATACTTGTACCAGAACGTACAGCCTCGTATATACAAAGGTGCCAAATATCTAAGCTGTATATCAAGCCGTTTAGCCGCTATTTCAAAAGTAGAATAATAATAATAATCCGTAGAATAACAAAAGGTCTTTCCATTTGTAATGGAAAGACCTAACAACAAAATTACACATCACAAATCAAGTCAAATAATCCCTAAATATATCTCTTATGAGACATTCCTGTCAATCCGTGTGATGCCATCTGAATGCAGCCACCAGGACATATATCTAGCAGAGGCCGCAAAGTCTCAAATCTTTCTTTCATAGAACCATCATTATTGAATAAAACCATAGTCTGTTTTTCTCAGATGACTCTGTGAATTCACAGCTCAACATCCAAACAATCTAGTATCCTTCATACTCTGAAGAGAGATATTTGAATAATGTTGAAGAGGAGTCGGACGTGCAGGGGACTGCATGGGATTTCACCTCCATAGTCCCCATCGCATCGGAAGTGCTTTGGCAGGTGTTAACACTGACGATATCACATCCTTCTTGTACATGTATATTGTCACCACAGACCACATCACGCACCATGGAACTCTTCGTAGCCGCTAAACGCATAAGTATTGACTTAACTGGACTTTGGAGTTACATGGTGTCCACATTTTTGTAATTGTCTCACGCACGGCTACCTCGCCCTGCTTCATCACTGTCTCTCGTACTAAGGATTCACTTGCCGCAACAGACTTCACAGCAGTCACCGCCTTCGATGACTTAACTACAGCCCACAGGCCCGCAAAACAAGAGTTTTGGAGGGTGTGGGTGGTGATATTAGGGTGAAGTGTCGAAATATGAGGTCTCTATATATAACCCCATGCTTTATATAAATCCACATATCTTGAACGGTTTGGGAAAGTTTGAAGCTGCTAATACGGGTTCAGTGGTGAAAATGGCTGAGTTTTTTCAAAAGCAATCGGACAGTTCTTTTTCAGGAAATTAGTCAGAGGGGCTACAAGGTCACTGAAATTGTCTGTACACTTCCAGTAGAATCCGCCCATTCTCAGAAATCTAAGTTACTCCCTTTTATAACTGGGATCAGGGAAGTCCACAATGGCTTTGACATTGACTTCATGTGATAGAACTTGATCCTGACCCACCATATGGCCGGTCACAGGTGATCTGAGCCTGAGAAAAATCACCTTTCGGCAGATTTTTCACAAAATGGTCTTAGAAAGTATGTTAAATAACTGCCGAAGATGTTTCCGATGGTCATCCCAGGTGTCAGTATACACCAATACAACATCAGTGCAATGCTCCAATCTTGCTATGATCCGATTAATTAAGCGTTGAAAGCTAGCCGGAGCATTTCCCATCCCAAAAGACATGAACTTGCACTGATACAAAGCAGCTAGTGTAGCAAACGCAGATATTTCTTTAGCCCAGTTAGCTGAAGGTACCCGCTAGTAGCCTTTTAGCAAATCTATCTTGGTTACATAGGCAGACTCACCGGTCTTATCAATAGTCTTCGATTATAGCAATCGGACAGGAATCAGTGCGCGTCAGTGGTCACCTTATGATCCCTTCATCAGGAGTAATCTACGTCCTTATCATTCACTACCTTCACTGATAACCTACCAGTTTTCTGTAAAGAGAGTGAGATGATCGTGAAATTGGTGGAGGAATGTTTGAACTCTCAGCAAGTGTTTTATCGCTTAAGCATTTATTTGAAATTACTAGTTATTGGAGCACAGACGTGCTGGTTGAAGTGCCTTGTTGGAGATTGGTGCAATTTCACTGTGAAATGGTTGTCATTGGGAGATTCCCATTGTGCTGTTCCTTTGTTCACGAAATTAAGACTTGGACGTCGATCGTCACTGGAGTTGGTTTGTTTTCACACATTGTCAGTGAAGTTTTGGTTGATGTGTTAGCGTTCCTACCATTGGTTGGATATAGCATGGAGATTTCAATTCAAATATTCGACAGTCTCCGCTACGTGGGCTTACATGCATTACAATGTATGTAGTCACTACATGACCGCTGTGCGTCTCTGAGATAAAACTCCAGGAAGGCTGTGTCGTGAGATATCCCTGATGTTATGGTTGATTACCTTTCTCTGAAACATCAAAACTTGTGCATTTGTCACTATTTGGTATATCGCAGAACTGTTTACATGTGATTGATATTGCAAGCATTCAACATTAGTGAGCAAAGCATTGAACCTGCCTTTCAACGGCACTTCTGATGTATCTAACCAGTCAGATACACTCTCTTGTTCATAAATAATCCATTCGACAGGTCACCTGCTGGTTCTTAATTTCAACTGCTCAGAGAAAGGTCATGGCAACGATTTGGTGTAAGACTCACAAAATATAATTAACAAAGAATCTGCTGCAAGTTGTACTGCCAGTCTTTTGTCCAGGACATTACCTTTTCAATGGGAGATCTTACACCAAAGCCTTGCCAGGATGACAGTGACATCTACACATCTGTCCTTCATGTGCACGCTCAAAACACCAAGATTGGATTTAGTTTTTTTACAGGAGTTTATTATTCTTTTGAAGAATAATGATGAGAATACAGATGATGATACAGGGATTTGATGATGGTCATATGTAATGATATATACAGTATTATAGGAACAGTTCCAATAGACGGATTCATAATTCCATTTTTTAAATTGTGCTCTTCTCCACCATGTCCAAATATAACACCAGTTTCTTTGTACACAACATCCTGTAGTCATCTGTTCATACCACTTTTTGAGGAAGTGTGTAGCATTTACACAATGTCTTCTCGGTAACTATACATGTGCTTTGAATGAGGGAAAGAGGTTCATCATGTTCAAGTAATCAATATTTGACCCTACCCCTTCCTCAGCTATATTACGTACCCCCATCACTTGTTAGGTATACATATAATATTTCAACAGCTCTTTATCATGTTTATCTGTAATCATTCATCCATCAATATCTGTACCCCAGTAAATCAGTGATTAAACCATTCTGTACATAGACAGTTCACTAATAAAACCTGGGCAGAAAACACATTCAATTATCTGTTTCTTCATATTTACTCTGAACTCAACATGTATAAGCTGCCCAGATCAAGTTTTAGTGGGTGAGTCAGTGAATGAGATTTAACGTCGCTTTCAACTATATTTCAGTCATATCACGACGTTGAGTCCTATTCCTTTTCACATCCGGGAACCACACGGGAGGGGTCCTATTCCTTTTCACACCCGGGAACCCCACGGGTGCCTCAGTTAGTCGCCTCTTACGACAAGCTGTCTGAGGAGCCGAGGTCTATTCTCACCATGACCTATGGTAGATACTTCATGTAGGCAGATATTGTCATGATTGTCTAAGCCTTTGTGCAGCTGAAAAGACCCGAGTCTAGACATATTGTTGTCTCCAGACCTGGGTATTGTACGCATTATCTCGTGAATCTTAAAATGGATTATGGACCAATTACAGCAGGTTAAACTTTTTAAAGTCTTATTTGATCCCACTTCACTTGCTTCTAGCCCATTATGGTGAAAATGGATCATCATTTGTATGACTGCTCACAATAGGACCGTGTCAACAATTGACACAATGAATGTTTCAAAAGATGGCTCAGTCTTTCAGTGAAATGAGTGCCTGAAGAAGACACTAGCCTATTAATTGCATGCCATAAGAGATCAGTCACTGTCTGAGCTACTGGCACTGCCAAAGATCTCCTCTTCGTCCTTTTTACCAGCTTTCTTCTTTTCGGGTTCACTCTCACTTCCACTACCTCCCTTGTTACTACGGTCACTCGGGGAACCGCTGCGACTTCTACTTCCACTGCGGCTACGGCTACCACTGCGACTTCTGCTTCGACTTCGACTCCTACTCCTACTCCTGCTTCTACTCCGACTTCTACTCCGACTTCCACTCCTGCTTCGACTGCGACTTTTACTCCGGCTGCGACTTCTGCTTCTCCGGCTTCCAGCACTTCCTGCAGATTTGACGCTCCCCTGGTCATCATCTTTTTTCTCCCCTTCATCCCCACTCTCACCTTTCTCACTGCCACTCTTGAACTCTTCATCTGAAGAAAACAGCACCGAACATAATTACTTCAATTAAAGTCTATCTGATTGTTTTGGGGGGTTTTTTGTTGTTGTTTTTTTTTGGGGAAGGAGGGGGGTGGATCTTTAAGATGAAATAATTATAAATACTCATCTTGAAGTAGAAATTTTGTTCTCCTTCATTGTAGGGCTAGTCAAGTCTCATTCAATCACAGATCAGTCACGACTGAGCATTTAAGAGTCTCATTCAAACACAGACAAATCATGACTGAGCATCATAGGGTCTCATTTAAACACAAACCGATCATGAGTGAGCATCATAGGGTATTGAGGACCAATCACGACTGAGCATCATAGGGTATTGAGGACCAATCACGACTGAGCATCATAGGGTATTGAGGACAAGTCCTGAGAATTAACACAGCTGAAGCTGGAACATCAGAATGAGCACACTACATGGATGACAACAGTCAACAATGGCAATTCAAGCAAGATATTGCCAACTCTAAAAGGTAGGAATGAAGTGTTGTTCTATTACGGAGTCCGCCTAGCGGTTCGTAACAGTCAGTATTAATACAGTGAAATCTGTCCCACAGAGACAACTGTAACAACAGTTAACTCTGTGGATACTGACAAATATCATGGTTGCAATGCTCCAGTTTCCATTGATTGAACCTCTGATATAGACCAGAACAGTCTAAACATATATTCTCATCCGAAGCATGGTGGGTTCAGACAGTAACAGTATGTTGGTAATGTATATTAACTCTCACCTGACTGTGTCCCCTCCTTACTAGCCTCTCCCTCCTCTCTCACTTCCTCCTCCTCTTCCTCCTCCTGGGGTGGCTCCAACATCGTTAACCTGGCATCCTGATTTAGAGTATGGTTGAGACAAGAGCCATTAGTCATTGGCATAAAATGTATACAAAACAAAAAGAACAGAGGCTTCAGTATCGCTTATTATCTTGTAATACAAACTATCAAACTTTTTTATGGATGGTTATATCCAGCAAGATTGATTACCAGTGATGCAAGGTTCCTGTGATGTGATTGCGGCATATTGCCAGCTCACTGAACTACAAGAGCCCGGGACTTCACTATATATTCCCGTATATTAGCCAGATTCAATATACAATGTAAATACATGTAAATACAAAAATTTGCCTTGCCTTCAAAAGCAAAACATTTTCTTTCTTTCTTTCAAATCTGGGTTATCACAATAAGTTTGGGGTAGATACTTCATGTAAGTAGCTATTGTCCAATCCTTTGTGCAGCTGAAAAGGCTCAAGTCCACAAAACATTGTTCATTCCAGACTTGGCTATTGTATGCATTGTCTCGTGATTCTAACAGGAGTATGGACCAAGTTTGGTCACAGAAGTGAAGATAATAAAATCACTGTTTCTTTGTTTCTATGGATCTGAAGTATATCTGAATTTCTGTCACATTGTGCAGCCCTGCACTCAATACTTTCAACTAATTCCTGATGTTTAGGCTGCAGTTAACTTGACCTTTGTATGATTTTTGACCTCCAAATCAACAGATTTATTCTTTGCCATGAGTTTAAGGCATACTTCAAATTTCATCACAATCTACATCTCAGATGAATGGACAGACATAGCTCGCAATCGCACAATGTGATCTCGTCTATTAATGATGGGTGTATAATAAGGAATGCAAAGAGGGCTGTTTGTTCTTTTATGTTGCGGGGCACTCGGGCCCTAATCTAGAAGTGAAAGGCAGGAGTTGGTAATCAGGTTGAGGGGCAATCTAAGTCACGAAGCGACTGCACCTCGCTCGGCGAGCAGGGGGAGACCACGAGAGGGGGTGCCCCACCACCCCTCTCGCCGCAGGCAGAAACTTTTTGTGAATGAACTGATAAATGATGGTCTCTGAAAGCATTTTGAAACTGTTTTTCTGGAGTTTCAGCAATAAAGAAAAACCCCATACACAGCTAAAATGGAAGAATATTCAGTATCCTGATTGATATACACACAATACCTCATTTACTACTGGTTATCCAAATCTATTTGAAAACTGGAAATAAGTATAGTTTGTTCTGGTACAAATTTCACCATACTTAAGCCTTTTGTAAAATTGCTGTCAGTATTTCCATTTTTTTTTTTATGTGTAGTAATTTTTACAAATTGTTTGCATTTTCAAGTTATTGGCCAAAATAAAGTTAGTAAATAAAAATTTTAGAAGCCAGTAAAATGAAATTAATTTAAAGCTCAACTTTATTTCAATTGTAGGTCTATTTCAGTATTTGTTTCGGTAATTTTGGCTGTGAAAGTGAAGTAAAATGTATATTTTCTTGCAGAATTGTGTTCCAAAGATATGCCATAATTTCTTAATTTAATTTCATGCAGATCACAAGATATCAACGAATAAACTAATAACACTTTGAATTCGTCAAGGAAGGTAATTTGATAGGCACATTCAACTGTATGCATTGCATGTAAGCTTGGTGTTTGAGTTTGTCAAGCCCATCAGTGTGATCTGCCTCAGCTGGACTGGCCGCTTTCTCATGACTAAATTTGTCGACAAAACAAGGATGTTAGCATCATCGTGCCGGCAGCGGACTTCTCTAAGAGCTCGCTGTTAGTCCCTTTCATATCTCGTGGAGTTTGGCATTGTAATTGATTCGTGGGCTTGAACAGCGCCTTTCACAAGTGCTGGTTCACTGCACTTTGTGTCCTGGTTATGGGGCCCTAACCAAGACGCAATACCATAAGTATGTGGCCCCGAACATGCATGATGCTGAGGGCCGAAACGAAAGTGAATGGCAGAGAAACTTTACATTTTACTGTTTTAAGATTAAAACGTGTAAATGGGAATTTGATTCAAGATAATATTTCAGAAATAGAGGTCACCATTCCAATGATAGAAGTCTGCCAGGCACACAAAATTGGACATTTTGCACAACATGTGGTAATGACGAAAATGGTCACTGGGTAATGATTTTTTTTGCCAGCAGCAAGGGCACCGGAAGCCAACAGCAGCATCCAAAATTCGGACGCTGAGAGGGGCTAGATTAGGGCCTGGCACTGCAGTATAGTGGTCCTGTGTGAACTGGGTTCAGAGTTACTTACCTGTGCCATTACTTCCCTATCATTCAACTCTCTGTGTTTGACCACTAGTCTGGACTTGGCCACCTGGTTTGTAGCTCCTATTTTCCTTCTCTTACTCAGTCGTACCCTGCAAGTGGGAGTAAAATAGATACATGTATATCAGAAATCATTAGGACTTTTAACAGCAAATTATTCATTTGTAGGAGGCAATTTACAAGCATCCATACTGCATGACTGTGCGATAACTGTGCAATAAGCTATTGAAGAGATATATCATCCGACATGCATCTCAAGTGCACTTGTACTTATTAAGACAATAAGATTTCAGAACGAAAGAGAGATCATTTCGAACTGTTAAGCAAAATATCAAGTACAGACGAAAGCCTAAAAATTTAAATTAAACAGTTTTCTTTTCATCAAAATTAGAAATTTCATGTGCTGTGGCAGGGGTGTGAAGTTCAAACTACGCCTTGTCTTCAGAATCTTGTCACGTCACAACTGCAACTAAAGATTCTCATGCATAAAACTTGAAAATACTTTGTATTTGACATGAAATCTTTGTACGCGATGGGTGTCCGATAAATACTGTCCATGATGAGAAACGAGCAAACAGTCGAGTTATAAATCGCCACCATACGTGCAAAAGGGAGTGGGAGTGATGTCATTTATGGAATGCATACCCGAAAAATGGTAATAAGCTCAGCTTTCATCGGGTCAGTTTTCAAGACAATTCGAGAAATACAGCTGTACAAGTTGACTATTCACAAATGAGACGTTGCAATTAGTCAGTTGAGACATTACTGTACTGTCACAGTTCTGCCATGGATCTGCAGTAATGTCACATCATCTCACATATCCTGGTTAGGCTATATCGAGAACAGTTGGATCCCATATTATCAATATCTAGGTTAAAAACTTTCTTAAAATATCAGGTCATTGATATTTGACTTAAAGTTCATCCCCTGTGAATTTCATCCTGCCATATCTCCATAGCTATGGCACATAGAAAGGTGATAAGATGTATGGGTAGAGTAGTTTATCCTACTCTTGAAGAATTCCTTGAATTACTAACAAATGTCTACGGGCAGAGAGAGTTTGTTCTCACCTGGTCTCTAGTTCATTGTAATAAAAGCCATCTTCTCTGAACACGAAGAAATAGGTCTCCTCATAACCTTTTGAGAGTTTGTTCTTCACATTCCAGTTGTATTCTCTGGCCAACATGTAATCATATCTGAAACACACAATACATACATTTAGAACTGGCTAGTCATACAATCTTCCATTCATGCAATGAAACAGCAATTAATCAATGCATTCAATGTGGATTTGTACAGTTTGCGAGTACAGTTTGTGTAATTCTGAGCAACAATTTTTCGAAATAGGCTGGGTAGTATCAACAGAGAGAGTTGATGTCATAATTAAAAGAAGGGCCTCAAGAGATATCATGTCAACAAGCAAGATGGAAAGATACACAAATGGACAGATCAAGCAGACAATACTCTTTGGCTGGCCAAACTTGACAGAGGAGTAAAGTTCAATAGGCTTATATTTCTTTGCCATCACAGTCCACATCGAGTATGAACTGTATTTGTAGTATGAATACAACAACGATTTCAATGATTTACTTTATTTTCAATCCCAGTGACCTTGACCTTCCTCTTTGACTCATGGGTAAGGTATACCCAAAGTTTGGTACAAGTTAGGGGTCACGTCCAATCGATCGAGACGGTTTCTCGATGAACGAGTAAAACCGATAAATATCTCGTCTCAAAGGGTCCCGGTTTATCTCTATCGATTGTTGACCCGGTTTGCTCCCGGTTTTCTCTCGAAGTAAAAGTCCATCTCGATCCCCCTCGAAATAAATCGACTTGCTTCGAGAGTGGAATCAAGATGCCTTCAAATGAAGGTTTGAACCATTCGGAAGAGGTATGCTCGCTCTATATGTACTTCTCTGTGGCAGCGAGACTAATCTCGGCGAGTACATATGCATTAAGCCATGGTTAATGAAGTACATTGAACATGATTCTTTTAACATTATTTTGTTATTCCGTCTGGAGATCTGTAGTCGAATGCTGGCTCAGACAGCCCAAATTTGATGTATGGAAAGGTTAAAAAAACATCACCAATTTAATTACATAAGTTGGCTCATTATTATTCAGTGTAAATTATTTCGAACCTGTTTTAGAATTTGAATCACTTTATTAGATATGTCCAGGAACTGCGAATTGTAATAAATTCTACAAGTCTGGAGTGAGTGAGTGAGTGAATAGAATTTAACGTCGCTTTCAACAATATTCCAGCTATATCACGACGAACCAACTCAGCACCACCGAGCTCAGTTGTGTTCCTGCTACTTCAAAGAAGAAATCTTTGAAGCAGCATGGAACCAGACACCCTCCATCCACCCTATAAAACAATGAGGACAGCACACAAGACACAGACAGGACGCTTACATGGTGTAATAAAGACAAGTGATATTACAGTGCTAGACACCACATCAAGTTCCTGTTGCTTCTCAGCAAAATGCATTGAAGCATCAGGAACCTGAACCCACCCAACCACCCGCCTACAAGTCTGGAATAAAATTTCATATGTTCTTCTGAAAGTATATCGGAATGGAAGGTTTTGCTTGATAGTACTTATTTGATAGGATTTTGACTTGAAAAATTACTGTACCACGTCTCTTCAAAAATTTCCCCGGTTTTCAGATAAACAGCAGCTTTGAAGACCACAGGAGCGGCTGGTAATGCATTGAAAACCGGATAATATAAAACATAAATGCGCGATCGAAGTGTTTTAGCATTCCATATAAACTTTTCACACTGACAACACGTGGTATTGCTGTAGTGAAATGTACATGAACGTTGATTTAAAGCCTGATTGCACTCTGAATTGGGCGCTAATTACTTTCAATTCCCTCTCTCTCTTCACTGTTGTTTTAAGCTGACTGTTTTCACACCCCGACTGTGGTGTGAATTATCAACACCTCTTGTTCCGATTGTCATTATTTCCGCTAACCTCTGCCAGGCAAGCTTATATCCGAAATAAACTTTGTTGATATAATCTCCTTACTTGAATTATATTTCAAGACAGTAATTCTCATTAAAATGAAATCTGTAATGACTAATCCAAAATTATAAAACAAATTACACACCGAGGTTAAAACCCCGGTCAAACACTTCATTTTTCTGTTGAAACAATCCATGTTTGGTTTAAAACAATTTTATGGAATAATAATTATAGCATGCTTATATATCATTATTATTCAGATTATATACAGTTGATGTGTCATTTATTCCGCGTCGGATCTTAGTCATTCAATTAATATATTCTTAATTTATATAGATAAATGAAACGTTTTCTCTCAGTTGGATTCAGATCATGGATATATCGATTAAACATTTAATAACATGAAATTCTATTTTAGGCTGTGATATGCTAAATACGGCAATCGCAACTCAAAACATGGTACCTGCACAACACTGAAAACTGAGAAACGACCAATTTAAGTGCAACAAAACACGGATATTTACAAACCGGGACCCCCTTCGAGATTACCGATCAATTTCGTATCGATCTCGAAAACCGGGACGTTTCGGTCAAGATAGAACCGGGAGCAAACCGCGAGACGTCGTCAGGGGTCCAGGTTCTGCCCTCCCGATTTCAGCCGAGAAATTTCTCGATCCATCTCGAAGGCATCGTGAAAGTGCCTCGATTAATTGGACGTGACCCCTTATGTACATGTTTTGCGAGTTGAAAACTAAATTTTTCTGTTCATTGAATGATTAGAGCCTTGGAAAATTGAGTTTTCGCATTGCGGAGTTAATCTGATTTCAAAATGTGAGTTTGGTATAAAGAATTTGTGGCTAAAAAATCTGTAGGGAGTAAATATATAGGAAGAATTTTTGTTTTTGTCTAAAACGACTAATAAATAAAACAATTCTTGAAATGTCAATAAAAAGTTTTGGATAGAAGCATTTTTGATGGGTAGGTAGGTTTTTCATAAGACCTATTCTGTAGTATAGGGCACCCATGTTACACAACATGGCCAGGAGCGGGCATGTGGAGACCACCAGACATCACAGAGAAATTAAGGCTTGGTCTCCAATAATTCAATTAAACTTATCCACTTTCAAATAAATTAAATGTACAACTTTGACTGAAGGACACTTTCTTTCACTACCATCTTGTTGAGAAACCTAATGATTATGAAAAGTTTTGAACAATTAGATAAAGTGTGTTTTAATGTGATCACATAATTAGATACCTCGTTCTAACAGAGTAAGGCTATTATGGAGCGAACTGGTGGCATATTGACAAGTAGCACTTCAACATAACGATATTAGCCCTGAAACTTCTGACAACTGTTGCACTGGACAACCTTCATGATGATAGTTCTTACTCCTCATCTGGTGTGTAGTCAATGTCCTCAGACTCCTCTCGCTTCCTCTTCCCCATCGTCTCGTCTGTAGGTAGGAAGTATGCTACAAACTGTTCACCACTCTCATCTACAGCACCCCTGCATAAAGGAGAATAGCCGATGAAAAAACATTTCAAAGCTTTTTAAGCAAATGCACTATTTAAGTTAAGTATGAAATATGCTTGATCGACAAGTCCTTTGTACTGGGTCTTGGCTCTCAGTGGAGTCACATGTTGGTTAAGATTGACATGCATGGTCAGGAACAGAGGGCTAATGACAGTGAAACAGCAAATTCAGATATTTTCAAGGAGAGCGGATCAAAATCACAATATAAACTGTCGAAGTTTTCGCTTTTCTCCATCATTACACATGGCTGCCTGAAATCAATAAATCTTCTTTCACATCAATCATAAGAGTTCAACAAAACTTTGTTGGTGGTACATATAACTGCAGGTGCCATCAGTTCCTATGAAAGAAATGCATTGCTATGAACATGTGATTAGGGACATCCATCAACTATGTATGCCCTTAGGGGGAGAGAGTAGGCGCACAACATATGAAAATCACACAGGGGGGTCGGGGGTGTTGGAAACATTAAATAATCAGTGTGTAAATTATTCCAATGGTGTCTTTGTATTGATCAAACGATATTAAATTTTTACAGCTTGTTTAAAGTGGAGAAAATTTGGTCATTGTGAATCACTGGTGGTCGGCTTCAATAATTGATAAATTTTGACAAAAGAAAAGCAGCCATCAAGTGAACAATAGAAAAAAAAATCCAAAATTTGGTTAGATCATATTGAAGTCTCAACCCACCATTGAATAACTTCAAAACATTGATGTTTGTTTCTAATATATATCTTCCTTCTGTTAGTGAAGGAAACTGTCCGAGCACATTTCATTACATCACTGGACAGCTTGCCTAGATACCTTTTAATTGCCGTTTGCAAAACATAGTTATATTGCAGATTTTTTCGCTAACAATTAATTGGGTTGGGATCACATACAAAAGAGTAGGGGGGGTAGTGGAGGGGCTGTGTCAAAAATTCCAGAGTTTGAGCATACATAATTTATGGACTTGAGAAATAAGGAATTCTGTTTGAGAAATAGCTTTATTAGCTAGATGCTGGTTGTGTGAAGAAAGTTTCATCTTGTGATAATATTGACAAGTGGATTTCAGGATGGACACAGTACCTGATCATAGCTTGTGACATCTCGTCCATCTGTGCAGGTAGTGGTCTCCCCTTGGGGGCTGGGTCAGAGTCAAATATAACTTGAGCAAAAGGATGTTTCCACAACTGAAATAATTAAATTGACATAACTTTCACAGTGAATCAGGACACGGGAATAATTGAACCACCATTGTGTATGGATTCAGAAAATTAAAGCTGTACAATCTGTATCATACAGAGATTTATACCAATAGTACACATACAACCTCTCAATTTTCCATCATACACACTCAACAATCTCACGTTCGGTTATTTCTGTATTGGCGGAACTTAGCCTCTCACATAGAATGCACAACTCCCCACCCCTGGGAAGCGTATGGCGATCAAGTAGTGAGCCGGCTACGAAATAGTTCCTTTGGTAATCGAGCGATCCGATAGGATTTTATTGTGAAATGAAGTTAATTTTAACCAAACGAACATAATTCATTCAAATTATACAAAATTATTTCTATGTTTAGTTGAATAATAGCAATCTATCTCCAGAACTCAGCAACTGGGCTAATTTCTGCCAATACAGAAATAGACGAATGCGGGATTGGTTCCGCCGAAAATTAATTGTGCGCATGATAAGATAAGATTCTTTATTGTACTGAGCATCCCATTTGGGACAGAGTATAAAACACATAAAAAGTAGAACAAATAAGAAAGTAGATAAACAGGTGCGACGTTTCCGTTCCCAGAGATCCGCTAGGCCAGAGGTCATTTTTGCAGCTAAAGTGAGTTATGGGGCTAAATTGCACACACAATTACAGAAACTATGTCAAGGTGGAGTTCACTGTGTACATACACTATCCACAACATTGTCAACTGAACAACCCTGTATGGATGTACGGATGGGGGCCAAACAGATACCACGGAACCTCAATGAGACTCAATGAGACCTCTATTCCTGCAAGTCCCATCACAACACTTACATGTACAGCTACAGTTTAAACTGCTTGATAACTGTAATGTTTACATACCGAGAAGTCTGGATAAACTGGCAGAACTTCTACTGCAGTAACACCCGGTTTGCTGTGGTGCTTCACTATCTGTGAAGAAGAGAAATTTTCAACATCAATTTTCAATTAACATTACATAATGTGATGTGTATAATTTCCCTTTTTTTCTCCATGTTCATGGACATGGAAAGATGTTTCCTTTGCATTAAAAGACTTTGAGTACAATTCCCATGGAGTTCAACGAATACAAGGGCTTTATTTGATGCTACAACTGAAACAACTTTGGAAAACTTTGAACAGAGTTAGCTGTTGATATGTTTAGTTGTTTGAAAAAAAGTTCCTCAAATATGATGGTCAGGTCATTTAATACCCTTAATGCAGCAAACCAGTTTTCCCACATTAACTAGCTACATGTAAGAATGACCAACTCTGGGCACGCAAAGTGTGGGTCTTCAAATTTCATTTCTTCCTATGTTTTCATATGGGGCACTATTTTTCAAGTTGCCAAAATATACATTAAAGTAAACATAAATACAACATTTATGCAAGTTATCACTAGTTACAAAAATACTGGATTGCTGGACTGCATCCATAACTGATGCTGCTACTGCAGGGGACGTAGACTATGGTCAATTCTTTTTTGGTCGATGATATCCCATATCACTGCTGGTATACATGGTATATGGGGATATCGCTGATGAGCCATGCATCCCACAGTGGCCATGTTCCTTTTTATGTAGAAAGCGAATTTACATATATATTTAAGGTGTTGACAGTGAAGTTGGAGAGATGAAATGAAGTTGGGAAGAAGCAAGAATTGTTGAAAACAATATTTAAGTGGAATGTTAAGGTGCAGATAATGCTACAGAGAAAGACATGCAATATAGTTAGTTAGTAGTGCTATTGAGATTAGCAGGGAAAACTGATTGAAAGGGAGAAAAGTGATAATGTTGTAAAAATGTTAGTTGAACAAAAACTGAATTTACATGGAATTGTTCAATACATATCAAATTCCAAGAGTTGTGGAATGGCACTAATGTATATGGAATTCAAAATTGTCATTGATCTACTGTCTGGACAAGATCTAATTGCTTAAAATCCAAAACCAAGATGGCTGACAGCAGCCAAAATTCCAACCTTCCCCTCACCGATGTCAAACCACTCTTCAATTTGAATTACATCGGTTCAATCATTCTTAAGTTATTGTCTGAACGAGATACAAGTGGCTGGTGGTGGCCATCTTGGATTACACAAGATGGCTGGTGGTGGCCATCTTGGATTATGCGGGTAACTAAAACGCTGTCAAGCCACTCTACAAGTTTGAAGTCGATCAGTTCAAGCATTCTCGAGTTATTGCCCGGACAAGATCCAAGCACTTAAAATTCAAGATGGCTGACCGTGACCGTGAAAAGCAATCCCAACCATCCTCTTCCCAATGTCAAGACACTCTCCAAGTTTGAAGTCAATTGGTCCAATAGTTCTCGAGTTATTGGTCGGATAAAAAATGTGTAACTATCCAACAGTTGACAATACAAGAGGGCTGATGGCAGCCATCTTGTATTACACAGGTAACTGAAAAGCAATCCCAACTGTCCTCGCAACGATGTCAAGACACTCTCTAAGTTTGAAGTCGATCAGTTTAATAGTTCTCTAGTTATTGGTTGGAGAAAAAATGTTTAAATATCCAACTGCTGGAAATCCAAAACGACAGATGGCAGCTGTAAATGGCGGCCATCTTGGATTACACACGTAACTGAAAAGCAATCCCTATCCTCCTCTCACCGATGTCAAGACACTCTCCAAGTGTGAAGTTGATCGGTATGTGTAATGGAAAGATGGAATAACCGATTCCCAGAATAACGGAATTGGAATTACAGACGCCTGGTGTTCCTGAATCCCCCCAGTTATGTGGCTGGGGACAAATATTTTTCATATCAGGGAGAAATTCAACTATTTACAATGCAAATATGGCCTGTGAGAAGCTAAACAGCTGCTGATGTCCAGAATCAGTCCACTGTCATCGCGATATTGTGGGAAAGGCTCACTGACCCATTATGCATGTACAAACTTACAGGAAGTCTGGCTGATTCAAAGGTCTTTTCAATGGCACTGATCTGACTGTCTCTGTCCTTGTACAGGTCTTCATCCTTCATCATCTGCTTTATCCTAAACCCAACTCTGAAATCACCCACAAACAATGTTTGTCAATAACCATTCTTCATGTATGTGTAATGGTGCTGCCTGAGCAGTTATAGAAACCGGAGTGCAAGATGGGATATATTCCAGTTGTAAAGCAATACGGGACCATGGAGCTTCATTATTCGCCAACACATTGGCCAGATTTAAAGGGAACGTAAACTCTGTGGTAAAACACCGTGGGAATTATACAAGAGCCCTATAGATTAAAAAAATCGTGACAAACATTTTTTCCCATTTTTTCCCAATGAATGAGAAAGACGCAAACATAGAAAATACTGTGCTCTGGAATTTCTTGAAGGCGCCGCCATGTTTAGTTTGGGCATGATTTTAAACCAATGGGAAAGCGTAAAATTCAGTTGTGCCGATAATCTCCTACGTCATGGAACATTCTCTGCGCCGAGATAACATGGCCGCACATGGTCATTCTTATGCACCTCTCCGTTCCCGACTGACAGATGCAATGTTATAGATTAGTTTTGTTGTAAAATACGGCCTGATTCAGTAAGATATTCTACCATGCCGGGCTGCTCTGCATTTGGCTGTCACAATGTGCCAGGTAATCTCGACACGTCGCACTATCATCCCCGTTCATGTTTGTGAGCTACGGTCTCGAATACTGCACCTCTACCGATTGACGAGCTTTTATCTCCAGAGGCAGAAGAACTAGTGTACGCTGATGTCACGATTCTTCAAACATGGAGGCCTCTAGGTTGTTCCAGTCTAGCGAAGTTAAAACGTTTAGTACTGCTTTAAAAAAAATGTAAAAAAAATATCTGATACACGATTTGGATTCTAGGAGGAAAAAGTTTTAACTGGCCACGCACGTTCACTAGAGTTTACATTCCCTTCAATATTTGCGACGACATTAAACTAGGATCTGATGTTAGTGGCTATGACCTTCAACTGGGATCTGATTTTACATACGTTACAGTGACTGACTAGGATCTGCCTCATACAGTTATCCTTCCTGTCATACTTGTAGGATGCTAGGATTCTTTATTGAGCATCCGTGACTTTCCCTATAAAACCTGATAAGCAGCAGAAATTTTTTCAAATTCCAAACTTGAAGTTACAGGAAGTTAATAGATTTAGAGAAGTGTGGCAAATGTACTTACCTAGACTCCGCTTTATCAGCCTTCTGTTGGAATCTGTTAAACTCTGTAGATATATATTCAGTCTTCCTGAGCCAGGAGACATTGGTCTGATGATGACGGGATCTGTATAAATGGAGTACACAATGGCCAAATGGATCAATAACAAAGCAACTGAGAATACGAGGACACCAAGGTGGAGGAAGAGAACCCCTCAACCCTGACAATGTTTTATTCCTAGATATAAAACAAGGATACATTGTGCATTCATGCATGCCAACTAAATGATCAGTGTTCATTTATCATGACATCTGAAATAGGTTATATGTAACACAACATTAACTTTGAGTCCTGTATTCAATACTTGGATACATGTAGGTGACGGGTGCTGTACTGACTGGGCTGATCAGTGTCCAGGGTAATAGGAACTGTGAGCACTCTCGTGTCCTGGCACATGTAGGCACCGTCGTGATATGACTGAAACAAGGTTAAACCCTACTACTCATTCACTCCTGTATTCAACCCACAAACCAAATTAAAGCTAGCTGTACTAGAACTTTCCTCTGGTGTGTCGGCTTATACACCGGACTTCCCCTTCCAATCTGGTGAAGCTGGTTCAGTGATCCTGTGTTGGCAATTAAAGTAACAAATAATGTGTTACATGAGCAAAGTCAGAGGACATGGTACCTGTCTTTATCTCAGGACTGTGGATGCACATTGCATCATTGGCTTGAAACAGTGATGACGCATCATCAGGTTTCAAGATTATTAGCGGTGAACACTGCCAGAAGTAAATAACATAGCAGACAAATAATTACCTCTTTGAGTCCCCTGGTGTATTGAGATCTTCTTCAAGCAACTTTTCATCTTCTCTTTCCAAATATGCTGTAAACATACAAAACACAAAATCATGGATACAGAGTACTGGGCAGAGCCAGGTGTAAAGTTTGGAGGGATGGTATAGCCAGGTTGGGCATAAGAGAAGGAACTATAGATGCAGGGGTTGAAATGTTTAAAAGAAGTTGCCTGTCTTGGGTGACAGGCAAGAACAATTTTTGCATATCTCCTCCCAACAGTAGCCTGAACAAGCTAATGATACAAAATAACAATGATGCTTTTGTCTTTGTAATGTTGCACAAATATGAAGAAAAAAAACTTCCAGTACATGGAGAGAGGCTTGATTATCTTAATTTGTGTTTAATTATTAATGACTTAATTAATCTGTTCCTGCATTCAGTTTGAACTTTGAAACTTGTTGGAAAAAATGAATTAACTGTGACTTTTTGTTTTTATTTGGCTACCTGTCTCGGCTACCTGTCTCTCGAGACAGGTAACTTACATGTATCTTTCCACCGGTTTCATGCAAAACGTACCCGTCGGGTGGACAGGTGTTGTCAGGTGGACAGTTTATTTCGACCTCTGTAGATGTGTACAGGGAATGTGAGGGTATATGAGAATGTGAATGGAGGGACATTGAATAAATGCACTGACAGAAAGCAAGATCAAATAGGATGAAAAATGTGGCTGATAAAATCTATATTGGATCGCCAGGCCATACTCTGTAAGTAGATCATACTGACTCACCAATGGGATCTATCATATAAGGATCTCCAAAGGAGGATAATGGCAATAACAATAGCAGGTGTAGATTTGAGCAATAAATACTGTGGTTGATCAAGTCTATATTGACCCCCAGGTCATGTTCTGTATATACATGTAGTCATACTTGTAACTGATTCACCATTCGGATTGATTATATAAGTACTGTGATTGATCAAGTCTATATTGACCCCGAGGTCACAGGCCCCTACCTTGTAAAAAAAAAGGGGCAGGGTGCTAGTCTGTTGAAAAGGGGCACTTTTTGCGCGGACGAGGAATAAAAGCGCAGGTCGGAGGCACTATGAGTCGCGGCGGCGGTATCGGTATTTTCTAATATCACCATTCATTTCTGTCGACCACATGCATTGAAAGAATGGATTGAAAGAATGATACACAGGAAATCTGCTTAAAATTAGATCTGCAGTAAGCACTCCCTAGTTTACTCGTCAGTTTTTCATTTTGATGTGTATGGGACATTAGTGTTTTTGAATTGCCCCCGAATAAACAAGATTGTTTATCAATTGAAACATTATTTGAGTACCGTGAGTGTGATGATAGCTGGAAATTTGTAGAGTTTGGACTTTTTCTCAAAGAAACAAGCTATGAACAAAATATTCAATACTCTGTAAAATGGACAAAAAGAAAATGGTTCCCTAACAATGTGATATAATGAGCTCTCATGACTGGGATCACTGGAATTCACAAGACCTCAACCGAGAAAAATATTTACTGATCATATCAAGAGAGAGAGAGAGAATTAAGGTTGATTTGCCATAGGCCTATAATTTCTGAGCGATAACTTCCCCTTACTGCTTTGGAGTGTGTTTGCAGTGTGTCTGCAGTGTGTTTGCAGTGTGGGTATTATAATCGTGTGAAGTGTGGGGCCTTCAAGAATGCAGTGTGTTTGCAGTGTGCTGCAGTTGGCATTGTGGGTCTATGAAGTGTGCCTGCAGTGTGTTTGCAGTGTGTCTGCAGGTTGGGCCAATTATGCAAATAGGCACTGCAAACACACTGCAGACACACTTCTGCTGCAGTGTAACCTTCACCTGCAGTGTACCCTTCAGCCGCAGTGTGTTTGCAGTGTGTCTGCAGTGTGTCTCCAGGTTACCTCAATTATGCAAATCAGGTACTGCAAACACACTGCAGGCACACTTCAGCTGCAGTGTAACCTCCAGTCGCAGTGTGTTTGCAGTGTGTCTGCAGGTTGGGCCAATTATGCAAATCAGGTACTGCAAACACACTGCAGGCACACTTCAGCTGCAGTGTACCCTTACCAAAATTTCTTGTCAGATCTTGTCAGAAAGTGTCCTGTAAGATCTTGTAGGACAGTCTTGTAAGATTTTGGCACTTTTCTTGTAATACTGTCCTACAGGATCTTACAAGATCCTACAAGACTGTCCTACAGGATCTTACAAGACTGTCCTACAGGATCTTACAAGATCATCCTTCAGGATCCTACAAGTACAGGATCTTACAAGACTGTCCTGCAGGATCTTACATGACTGTCCTACAGGATCTTACAAGACCATCTTTCAGGACCCTACAGGGTTGTCCTACAGGGCTGTCATTTGTGTCCATTAACGCAGATAGAATAATGCTGGATAGTTGTGCAGGGTTGTCCAATATACTGCAGGTTTACGAGGAAACGTTTCGTGTCGAATGAGATACTCAACAAATTATATGCATTCATTTCATACATTTTATTGTATAAAACAGAAACGTGTAGACAGCTATACACACAAAACAGAACGTATATACAGCTATACACACAAGGGATTATTATGTTGTCATGTCATACATTTTATTATATAAAATAGAAACATTTGTAGGGAATAGCAACCAGCACATGCACGTAGCTTCCAAAGTCCAAGGCATCCATGTTTTTCTCAACAGATCAAGTGTCTTTTATAACTTTTTAGCTCCCCATTCAATTTTGATTTCATCGCATCCAAAATCACCTTTCTGGTACAGGGAAACTTCTTCTTGCAGTAATCTATAAAAAATGAAAAATCATCAAATTAGCAAAGAAATTGTTATCAAGTTATCAATGTGTCAAGTTATCATGAAACTATTCAGAGGTTATCCTCATAATTTAAATGGGTAGAATTGTATAAAATTGTTGTGACATTAGCGAAAAAGTATGATTAGAGAAATCTTAAAAATATTACACTACATTCAACTGGCGTATTGCTGATATTAGTGAATGTGACGATAACCAGGATGATTTGCATTGAAATATCATAGAAATGTGATGTTATTGTTATTGGTGTGCTCTCTGCAAAAACCAACATGTGCCGCTCACTGAATAAAGATTATTTGGGTCCAGTAGCACCAAAGTCATTCAAGTCATTTGTTATTAATGTAAAATACACATTCTTGAATGCATGTTACGAGTATTATAAAGCAATATACATTATGATACTTAAGCAGTATTCATGGATTTGAAGCAAAATATTGTGAAGTGGAATCCAGAATTACTGATCAACACTAAATGAAAATGCAATCACAATTGGAAAAAATATTGAGAATGTACACTAATATAAGAAGTAATTCAACAATAGACGCTGCATGATTTCCATGATCACATGTCTGCTCCGAGTCGATGAAATGTGCGCCTCGAACAAGTCTGATTGGTTGCATCTGAGGAGAAAAAAATTGTTTAAAACGTTTTAAATGAAATGAGTGAAATGTTCTCATTTTCAAGATGTGGGTACAGATGTACAATATGAATTATACAGCAATCCTTAGCCTTGGTCAAGAATAGTGCAATAAATAGACAATTAAAATATAGCCTGTTATCATGGTTATGTTGATAGGAAATCTAATCAGAATTTATCCTGCTTTTCCTGGTCACATTTTTATCATAGCAAATATCGGTTATGCCAACAGTGTATTTGTTATCAATTGATCTTAATAAATATTCCTTTGCGATTTCATCAGAACTTTGGTATGGAAATATTCTCAAACCTTCTGGAAATATAAGCAGGAAATGACAAACATTTCAAAACAACAAGTGTGGATGTCAACTGATTTATTGAGAGATAACATCCCCCCCCCCCAAACTTCCTAGCAAGTTAAATCCTACTGTTTGACATAAACAGGAAATACACAAGCAGTGGTGTGAAATAACCTTTTTATCTCACCCTCCGGGGTATTTCCTCCAGGGGTGCATGGCCAATCTTCACATGAGGTCCCCAAGCCTGGGCTTTTCCAGCTGACAATGCAACAATGGCAATTCAGACTGCCTTGATCAACCTGGGTAGATCTGAAAGGAATTTTGAGACAGATCGAGTTATGGATATTTCTTTGTGAATTGCAGGCTAAATGAGTCATTAATTTTGACTGCAAATATAAGGTGAAGTGCTGCAGTAGTTACTGAGAAGAGTATCAATTATTTAATATGCCAAGTATTTGAAGAGAAACTTGTTGATAGTTAAAGCTCATCGAGGGTCCACATTACAACATTCTTAGTTTAACTAGAAAGCAGAATTGCTTTGCCACTTAAGTTACAACATTATAATTATATTTATAACTTACTTACCATCACTACATGTAGCTTCACTCATCACCATCTGCAATACAGTTCTTTAAACCTCAATAGTTCCAGCTTAACATGAATAAATGAACTTTCTTTTTGCACTCTATCCTGCATGTTTTTCTGCTGTTGTTGTTGTTCTCATATGACAGCATGGTGGCGCCACCAGTGGCCAATTAAAATATACTGGTACAGGGGAGATAACTCTCCTCAAATTGTTGAATTGATGCCAGCAAGTCAATTGCTAATGTAATAGACTACCAGGAAAATAGAATAATATTATCTGTATATAATTGGTGATAATGAACATTCATCAATGGACATTTTTTTCTTGAAAATCATGTTAGAACTGGTGTGTTCTTCTGAAATTATTTTCTTCATTATGTCCAATTTTATTATAAACTCTTTGGATTGGACTGATTATTAATTAAACTTATTGTCCCCCGCTACTTAGTAGGGGGGGGACTTAGAAACACCGGTGTCCGTAATTCCGTAATTCCGTGATTCCGTAATTCCGTAAGATTTTCTTGTCCGGACAATAACTCGTGAATGATTCAACCGATCAACTTCAAACTTGGGGTGTGCCTTGACATCGGCGAGAGGACGGTTGGGATTGTTTTTCAGCAATGTGCGTAATCCAATATGGCCGCCGTCAGCCATTTTGGATTATAAGCAATTCGATCTTAGATTTTCTTGTCCGGACAATAACTCGTGAACGATTTAACCGA
Organism: Hanleya hanleyi; assembly: GCA_036873755.1. Lineage (NCBI taxonomy): Eukaryota > Metazoa > Mollusca > Polyplacophora > Lepidopleurida > Hanleyidae > Hanleya > Hanleya hanleyi. The sequence goes on along the minus strand of JAVTVY010045115.1, from coordinate 129,733 downwards.
TCAACTTCAAACTTGGGGTGTGCCTTGACATTGGTGAGAGGGCGGTTGGGATTGTTTTTCAGCAATGTGCGTAATCAAATATGGCCGCCGTCAGCCATTTTGGATTATATGCAGTTGGATCTTAGATTTTGTTGTCCGGACAATAACTCATGAACGATTTAACCGATCAACTTCAAACTTTGGGTGTGCCTTGACATTGGTGAGAGGACGGTTGGGATTGTTTTTCAGCAATGTGCGTAATCTAATATGGCCGCCGTCAGCCATATTGGATTATAAGCAGTTGGATCTCATCCAGACAATAACTCGAGAACGATTCAACCGATCTACTTCATATGTGGGGAGTGCCTTGACATTGTTGAGAGGAGGATTAGGATTGTTTTTCAAGGACGTGCTTGATCCAATATGGCCACCATCAGCCATACTGGATTTCATTGGAGTTTAAGCAGTTTGATCTTGTCCGGACAATAACTGGAGTACGATTCAACTGATCTACTTCAAACTTGGGGAGTGCCTTGACATCGGTGAGAGGACGGTTGGGATTTTTTTTCAGCAATGTGCATAATCCAATATGGCCGCTGTCAGCCATATTGGATCATAAGCAGTTGGATCATAGATTTTCTTGTCCGGACAATAACTCGTGAACGATTTAATCGATCAACTTCAAATTTGGGGTGTGCCTTGACATTGTTGAGAGGACGGTTGGGATTGTTTTTCAGCAATGTGCATAATCTAATATGGCCGCCGTCAGCCATATTGGATTATAAGCAGTTGGATCTTGTCTGGACAATAACTCGAGAACGATTCAACCGATCTACTTCATACCTGGGGAGTGCCTTGACATTGTTGAGAGGAGGATTAGGATTGTTTTTCAAGGACGTGCTTAATCCAATATGGCCACCATCGGCCATACTGGATTTCATTGGATTTTAAGCAGTTTGATCTTGTCCGGACAATAGCTGGAGTACGATTCAACTGATCTACTTCAAACTTGGGGAGTCCCTTGACCTTAGTGAGAGGACAGTCATGTATTATGTTTTATGAATGTGCATAATCCAATATGGGTGCCATCCGCTGTATTAGATTATGTTAAGCTCATCAGCGATATCTCCATTTTCAAATCTCACTCTTATCATGATATGAGATATCATCGACAAAAAAAAATCGACCATAGAGGTCCATGGCCCCCGCAGCAGCAGTGCCAGTTATGGTGGATGTAATCCACCATAACTGGTGCTGCTAGCGGGGGACATGGACCTCTATGGTCGATTTTTACTTTTATTATAAAATCTAAATTCAACAAGATTTCTTACACAAATATGATACTATTTTGATAACACATGTAGAGATTGATATTATTGATATCTTTATTTTATTCGAATGAAAACCCGTATGTCACTAATATGATCTCTGAAGTCTTACGCAAAGTTTGTGTATTTTTTAATTCAACCTGTTGTTTTTGTTGGTATTCATTGAAGAATTCGTCGCATTTTGTCGCTGTATCCAAACACCAAAATGGTTATATTGATAACTTGTATCACCGTTTAGATAACATATTGAAAAACAAATACTTTGACAGAATTTCCCAATCAGGTTTGAAGGTAAACTATTATCAGATAGATTTTTTTTTTACTTTCAAGAACAATTTTCTTACTTGAGTGAAACAGATGAGGTCCTCCATATGATTGATTCAGTAGAGGGAAGTACAATTTTGGTATATATCATGATAATATTATGCCTGCCATTTTTGAAAGAGAAAGTGCTAACCATATCTTCAACTGGAGATCCAATGTTGTGGATATTCTGTAAAACTGTCTTATAAAAATACTTTCCAAAAGCAAACTGATATTTTGTCCTACAGGCAAACTTATTCTTACAAGATCATGTAGGACAGCTGTCCTGCAGGATCTTACAAAATCTTGTAGGACAGCCAGCTTTGTCCTTCAGGATCTTGTAAGATCGTGTAGGACAAAACAACTGTCTTGTAAGATCTCACAAGATCTTGTAAGAAAATTTCAAATCCTACAAGATCTTACAAGATTTTTTGGTAAGGGTAACCTTCAGTCGCAGTGTACTTGGAATTATCTTCACTATACAAATGAGGTACTGCAGAAAAAAGTTGCAGTGTGGCAATACGAGCTGATCTTGTAAATGAGAAGATCAAAGAAAGTGGAATAACCCTGAACAAACAATATCTCCCTCTATTTTATATGCAAAAGTTAAAGTCCTGGCAGTGTCTCGGCAGTGTGTCTCTTTTATATCAAAAAAGTTAAAGTCCCTGCAGTGTGCTTGTAGTGTGCCTGGAATTTTTCTAAGTTTCTGCAGTGTGTCTGCAGTGTGCCTGGGATTTTTTTTCAAGTTTCTGCAGTGTGTTTGCAGTGTGCCTGGATATTTTCTAAGTTTCTGCAGTGTGTCTGCAGTGTGCCTGGATTGTTTCTAAGTTTCTGCAGTGTGTTTGCAGTGTGCCTGGAGATCTGTGCTGTTGCACTGAAGTGTGTCTGCAGTGTGCCTGTAATTTTCTTGTTGTTGCAGTGTGGTTGAAGGTTACACTGCAACCACACTGCAACCACACTGCATCTTGGAGTGTACACTGCAAAGCGGTAAGGGTCTGAACTGAAATCTTTGAAAATAATGACAAATAGAACGTCTTTATTACGGTAGTCCCAAAATGCTACTGAAAAGCAGCGTGTACCATACCAAACAAGAGCCCAAGGGGCTTCAATATACGCCCGTATATCTGGAATTACATTGGTTCAAATTTCAAGGTTGTTTAATAGCCTTGATTCCAATTGATCTAGCAATCCAGAGAAAGGTCTACAATTTTTTGCTTATGAGAATGCAACATATATCACATCTTATATTGAATGATAAACTAAAATGAGCTGAACTCTTGGTAACTGGTTGACCTTGAAGCAAGAGCTGAGAGCTCACATATCCCACACTGAAATCGACAATAGTCAAACACAAGAAAATAGCAGTTTCCCTGCAAATGGATTCCTTTCAGACGAGATAATTTTTCGTGAATGAAGAAGAAAGTGATGAAGTAAACCTTTGTTCCTGAGTTAATAAACAGGTGTGAAGTTCATAAAGGACTCCTTTCCCCGTTAAATTAGTAACTGTATGGTTTTTATTTCACAACAGTTTAACTAAATGAAGCGTTTCAAACATGGGAGACAACTCAACAGGACAATATCATATAAATGGAGGGGAAAGACTTTTGAATATTCCAACAATATTCCAACACATTTAGTCAGCTAAGCTTGATTCAGTTTTGGGGACTGCGACCTAGACCTTTGACAAATTGATCTCATATGTATGGCTCCACTTTGCCATGCGAGTAAGGTATACTCAAAGTTTGGTACCAATCCATACCTTGAAACTAGAGCTATCGCATGGACAATAAATGTTAATGGATGAATGGACAGAACTCAACATCGCATTACATGACCTCGTCTTCGACAGGCATATGAAAATGTGACTTTTAATGATTTCTTGATTTTGGGGTGACAGTGACCTTGACCTTTGACCTTGACCTCAATTTTGATACACAACACATCGTCTTCCCTCAATCTATCAATGCACACAAAAAATCATGATTTTTAATGATTTCCTGATTTTGGGGTCACAGTGACCTTGACCTTGGGCTAAATTTTGGTACATGGCAAACCGTCTCCCCTCAATTTCTCAATGGACACAAAAAATCATGATTTTTAACAATTTCACGATTTTTGGGTCATAGTGACCTTGACCTTTGACCTTGACCTACATTTTGGTATGTGACTCATTGTGTCTCCTTAATGTATCTACTGACACAAAAAATGTTATTTTTGATAATTTCCTAATTTTGGGGTCAGTGACCTTTGACCTTGACCTAATTTTTGGTATGCATCACTTCATTTCCGCCTATTGAATCCACTCACAAAAAATTAGAAATTTTTAACGATTTCCTGATTTTTCGATCACACTGACCTTTGACCTCTGACCTTGACCTACATTTAATATGCAACACATCGTTCCCCCCTAGGGCATCCACTCACCAAAAATTAGAACTGTAGATAGAAAACTAACAACGATCAATGATTTCCTGATTTTTGACAACAGTGACCTTTGACCTCTGACCTCGACCTTAATTTTGGTACGCGACACATCGTCTCCACCTGGCGTATCCACTCACAAAAAATTGCAACTGTGGATAGAAAACGTTCACAGATATAGACCGGACACGAACACTTCAGTGATTTCCTGTTTTTTATGCCAGTGACCTTTGACCTGTGACCTTGACCTTCATTTTGGTACGCGACACATCGTCTCCCCGTAGGGTATCCACTCACCAAAAATTGGAGCTGTGAATAGGAAACTGTCCCAGATATAGACCGGACACGAGAACCGGACAGACGGACAGACGGACGGAAACCGCCATCCCATAATACGACCGCCTTTTGGGCGGGCGTATAAAAAGTGTCAAAGTTCACAAATGGATTTAGATGTTTTTATCTTCAAATATTCATTATGTGCAAATCATACACCAGTGAAGCCTGAATATCGATCATATGAATTTTCAGCTTGCTGTGATATAGGTAGCTATGATCTATTTCTTTCAAGATACTCATAATTTTCACTGGAATTTGCATGAAAATTTGTTGCTGTTGTTGTTGTTACTGCTAAATGGGCTTTATGCTATTCGGATGAAATGGGCTACGTAATATCGCCATATCTCAATAAGGCTTCAAATCAATTTGAAATTTCTGAAATAATGCGGCAGATCGGTCCCATAAAATTAGACTGAGTCGACGTCTCCACGTGGCTGCGATCACCAATGAATCGCTTACCAACGAATAAACAGGGTCAACATGAGGCAAACAACAGCCAAATTACATAAGAAGTATTGAAACTTCGAACTTATCATTAAAAGAGCTTAGTACCAGTATTTATTCTTGGTATTTAATCTACAAGTCCGCTCAAACTTCGGTGATTATCAGTGTGATCAGTGCGGGGTTTTTCCCGCAACGCACAGCTTTCAATCTCGAGATAACGTAACGAGGTTTCTGACTGGCTAAGAGTACCGCCTTATCAGGACTCAGCCAATCACAACGCCAGTACTTGAATACGTTGCTTCAAGCAAAGATAGCGGACAGAAATGTTTCCGTACACAACTACGGTCCTTCGATAAGACAGATTAATCCTTCTTAGAGTTGGGGCGGATCAACGATGTGAAGGAATGGAATTCGGAATAAACAACCTGTATTCTTAAAGTATAGTAGCAGAGCACGGTTTTAACCCTACCTGGCCTGGGGGGGGGGGGGCCATTATGGCCCCCCCTACCAAATTTTCTGCACTATCTCCGGAACGGCAGAAAATGGAGAGCTGAAACTCCGTGACTTTATCATTTGTCTTATTGGGGTCATTTTGAGCCTATTTGCATAACCCCCGGAGCAGAGGATCATGGGTAAATTCAAGATGGCGGGCACATGGTGTACCAGAAAAGTGATTTTTTTGTCATATTTCTTCAAAATTTCTGCTTTTCCGCAATGAAAAGTGGGCAAAAACTATTTTATTTCATATCACATTAATATTTGCTAAATTTTCATGCAGTTTTTGTGGAGAAATTGCAAAAATAAAAAATTCGGAAAATCTGACCGAAAAATCGACCAAAAAATGCCGTTTTTCAAAATGGTGTCACTGTGACATCATCAAAGCGGCCATGTTGGATTTTTTTACATTTTCGGGTAGAGCCTGACCCAAGGGTATAGTGTAATAAGTTTCAGCCCCCTAGCTCAAGGGGTAAGAAAAATAATTAGGGGGGGGCCATTTCGGCCCCCCCCCCCCACGCCTGGACAGGTCCCAAAAAGCCCAGGCCAGATAGGGTTAAGGAAGAGACGGGGCGCGGTCTGAATGGGGCAGGGCGCATTTTCGGGCATCTCAGAAGGGGCGGGGCGGAGCGCCCCTCTGGTTTACTCAAGCGAGGGGTCTGGGTCATGTTCTGTATATAGTCATACTTGTAACTGATTCACCATTCGGATTGATAAAATAAGTACTGTGGTTGATCAAGTCTATATTGACCCCCAGGTCATGTTCTGTATATAGTCATACTTGTAATGGACTCACCATTCGGATCGATCATATAAGTACTTGGGTTGATCAAGTCTATATTAACCCCCAGGTCATGCTCTGTATATAGTCATACTTGTAACTGATTCACCATTCGGATCGATTAAAAAAGTACTGTGGTTGATCAAGTCTATATTGACCCCCAGGTCATGTTCTGTATATAGTCATACTTGTAACAGACTCACCATTCGGATCGATCATATTAAGTACTTGGGTTGATCAAGTCTATATTAACCCCCAGGTCATGCTCTGTATATAGTCATACTTATAACGGACTCACCATTCGGATCGATCATATAAGTACTTGGGTTGATCAAGTCTATATTGACCCCCAGGTCATGCTCTGTAAGTAGGTCATACTTATAACTCCTCTCCAGTGATGTTGGATTGTACTGGATAAATCTGAATAGAAAACAATAGCACTTATGGAAATCTATCATGAGATACAATGAGGTATGCCTGTTACTGTATCATTGTCATAACACACAGAGGAATGAATCAAAATATGTTGCTTATGGTTTGGCTGAGTGATGTTATAAAGGTTGATTAAATGTTCTTTAAACTCACATTTCTCTTGCATTTGAGTACATATTAGGATAATACCACATGTAACAATGGACATGTGACAAACTCTCTTGGACTGGCTTATGTATTATGGTACTACATTAGATTACGAGTTTGATATCTCCAAGCTATTAAGTCAAAATCTTCCATTCTTCAAATGATAGATAATTTACCCGAATATGAAAGCTCACTTCAAGAAACAGGACAGAAACATTATTTTGCTGTTCATTTTGCTGAACAAAAAGGGCAAAAATCATAGGTCAATGTGCATTGGTGTCTCCTTGTTTTCCCCGGAATACATCAAAGTAGTTGATTCCACTAAATACCCTATTTCTTCTAATTATTCAGACAGCAAAACTAAACTTCAGGCATCTGCTGAGAGGAAGTCTGCTAACATTCTACAAATTTCACTAGCTAGATTTCCAATTCTTGGGATGAATAACTCATCCCTGCCACAATATTTAGCCTCAGTTTTCGTAAAGAGGGTTTTATTCTGCTTTAATTTGAAGTCTAAAAATGCTGTTTGAAGAATTAGAAGAAATGGGGTAAGCTTTTAAAAATAGCTTATAAACTTGATAGTCTCGCTGATTGTGTCCTGTTTTAGTAACCCACGTAAGTCAAGCTAACATCTCTTGATCAAAGGTAACAGTTTACAATTGAAGAATCACCTGTAGACATGTAATTCTGTTAATTTAGATCTTCAAGCCATTATTTGGGGATGAAATTAAAATGAAGTAATAAGATTCTATTACATAACCCTGGCTTTGCAGAGTTCGAATTTGGCACCTGTCCGTCAGTCCGAGACCGGTAAAAAATCAAACGGACTGGTGTGAGTGACTGAACAACAAGTCCGTCGGACTGGTAACAAAAAAGCTCTCAGTTCATTGTGTAAACTATTTCTCTGGATATCTCCACACAATTTGTAAAGAATGAAAAAACGAAATGTCTGTTTTCGGTTACCCAACCGAGTTTAGATAAATCGTGCGAGTCTAAAGAAATTTCCATCAAATTCCAAAGAAAACACGACCACGGTCGCGTTTTACGACAACAACAACAACCGTAAAGCGGTGCATGCGAACACTGTCAGCATACCGTAAAGTGTGACTGTAATGCAGCATGGCAATGCAGGTTGGCGATCTTTTCAGAAAATAAAGCTCACAATTCCAGGTCGGGAATCGGGAAATCAGCAACATGATTACGCTTCAGTCGACCTGATCATGTTATACCAGGACAATTTTAAACATATTCTCCATCAACTACGAAAGAAATCTACTGATTTTTTGGCTTGAAATGGCGTTTGTTGAAGCAGCGTTTTTCGCGACGACACGTGCAGTCAAAGTCGCCGTCAAAGTCTAGCCGGCGGGGTTTGTCGTCTGTGATTATTTTCACACGCGCTCAAGAAATTCAAGAAATGCACAATCATTAATTTCTCATTAAGTAGCAGCCATCACAAATATTCATGATGTACAAATATTCATGATGACAAATGTTCCAACATCTTTTATTTAATATTAACGGACTAGTAAAAATATTTGCGGACTGGTTACATTTTTGGCTCACCAGTCCGGCGGACTGGTTCAAATTTTTCTTAAATTCGAACACTGCTTTGGGGGGGAGGGGGGATGCACTTCTCACCCATCCCCCTCCCTCCAATGGTTATTTGTTCCTATCTCAGGAATGACAAAAACTTGAGAGCTGACACTCTACGACTTTGTAGTTCATCATATTGGGGTCAATTTGAACCTATTTGCCTAACCCTCCAAGCAGAGGATCATGAGTAAATTCAAAATGGCAACTATGTGGGGTACCAGAAAATTTATGCTTTTGTCATTTTTCTTTGAAATTTCTACTTTTCTGCAAGGGAAAGTGGGCAAGAACTATTTTACTTCACATCAGATTATTATTTAGTAATTTATCATGCAGTTTCTGCGAAAAAAAACCAACATATCAATAAAAAAATAAAAAAATCTTACCAAAAAATCATCCAAAAAATGCCTTTTTTTAAAATGCCATCGCGGTGGCCATGTTGGAGGTTTTTTTTACATTTTCTAGTACGAGAATGACCCAAAGATATAGTGTGATAAGTTTCAGCACTCTAGTCATAGGCCGGGATAGTGAAAATAGGCTGCGGTACACCCGATATCGCCCAGGTCAGATAAGATTAAACCCAGAACATAATGAACTTGCAAAAATTGTTCTGAATGCAACCTGTATCACAATGGAATTCCTATCAGCTCAATAGTCAGATAAATTTGAAAGTTATGGCTCAAAACCACACAAATTACTGTACCAGGTCATGCAGCCATGTTGGAAAGATGGTCAGACTTCATGCCAGTCACTGCTAGCCAAGTTAAGTCATGCTTATTTTCATGATTATCTAGCAATGTCTGGAAATGTATATGATAATACACTTTTATTGTTCAACCTTGTCCATACCTGTTTGACTCGAAAGGGTAGGTTATAAACTTGGGGTCAAACGGGATGTCCGGTAAGGTGTTGTTGTATTTCACTCTGCATACCAGGTCAGATCTGAAAGAAAAGGGTAATAACCTTACATTATAAGTGGATATGTCTTACATGTACTTCTATATATTCCATTATGATGACGTACATGTCCAATGGCTCTTTAACCCTTTCACTGATCATTCCATTTAAAAATATACACCTGGCCTATATTAAGCCTAACCTTGACGGGTAGATTGGTGAAAGGGTTAATTTGAGAATCAATACAATTGGATTAAGTGAAATTCACTATAAGCAAATTACCAGTACATGTAGCTGTGTCCCCAAGAATGGGAAGTTCTGTAAACTACATTTTCAAGTCAAGTGATGGATCATGCCATCACCATTTTCAATCCATGTCAATGAATGTATCATTCCAAGTGACTGCCTTTTCATCTTATTTACACTTAGTAGCAGCATAATTTTATTGTTGTAACAATGGTGCCACTGTTGCAAAGTTTCAATAACTTCACACCAAGCTAAAACTTCACACACACAAGAACCAAAATTGGCTTTATATATCCACACGTTCTTCTCTCCTTATGTATGATCTAACACATAAAAAAAGCGATTTTTAATGATTTCCTGATTTTGGGGTCACAGTGACATTGACAATTTGACATTGACCTAAATTTTGGTATGCAACACAGCGTCTCCCCCTAACATATGTACTGACATGGACAAGAAATCCATTTTTTATGATTTTCTGATTTTGGGGTCACCGTGACTTTGACCTTCGACTTTGACAGTGTTCTATTTAAGAAATTAATGTAGAGCCCTTATTTGATTTTTTGTGTCATTATGTACAATCACTAGTATAACGACTAAATATATCGGAGTGACTCATGCAGCTTTCTTGTCGTTCACGTGTGCGGTTTGCATTTCGGGTAAACATTTCGTGCTTGCTCAAGGGCAACCACAGGCCTGGAAATAAATCGAGAACGCGTTTAAGTTTAATGTTCGCGAGAAGGTTACGTCTTGTCATTTTACCGCGAACGGTCACCGTTCACGACTCGAGAAACACCACTTCAACATAGCAAAAAAGCAACAATAAAAACGACGAAAATCAGAAAATGTCAGTCGATCTAAAAATCAGAGAAATCATGAAATGCCAGACGTGTCAGTTGGATTATTGATGCATATAATTCTGAAGACAATACTTGTCGGGTTGTGAAAATTTCGTCCTAAATTGCCGCTGTCACCGATAGTTTATCACGGGTTGTTGTTGTAAAGTCTCCGTGATGCATCGGCATGCAGCTTTCATTTCCAGCTGTTGGCAGCATTTCGTTATCAAACAATAAATAGTAAAGTACTTATCGTACCGGAATTTAATTGATTGATATTATAAATATAATGTGACAGAGAAATTTGAGTAACTTTGGAAAGGATTTGGTGCACTCGCAGATGGAAGTGAAAACCTGTGCAGTGTGCATCGCGTTTCCCCTAAAACGCACGTGTCGCAATGCTCAGCTGTGGACTGTCGTCTTGGTGACCGGCTCGTTACAGCTTTTACTCATTGAAATTAGTGAAAGTAATCAACATATTAACGATATGAAGCTTCAATCAGGAGTCACAATATCAATACAAACATTACTTTCATCAGTTTCATAGGATTTCCAAGCAGACTTTTTGCATGTTTGGGGAAATAGGTAGAGTTAAGCCAAAGCGAGCACATGGCCAACGTGTTGCCGGGGTTACGGCATGATCGGTTACGAGATTTACTTCCATCGTAACCTGTCCCGCAACCTGTTGGGTTACGACAGGTAGAATGACCGTAACCTATGACAGGTTACGGTGGACAGTTCCTTATTTCCAGCCCTGCAACCACCTCGCTGGGGGTCTAATAATACCCCATGCCACCAGTCAGATTTTTTGACCAGATTCGGGGCCGTGTGCACATCGCCGTAAGTGACATCATATATAGTAAAATAGATGTTTGCCGAACATTTCGATTACTTTTCAAGTCTGCATAATACCTCTGTTGACCCAGCGTTTAAAAGAATTATCTGGAGATTATTTCCCCTGTTTATCTGGACACATCATATGAAAAGTAGTTCGCTCATGTGCAAAACTGAAGGAGTTCAGTTGTTCGGCCGGCGGATTCAAACTGAACCGTGCATACGTGGGTTTTCCTCTATACGTCATAGCAACATAGTCAAGGTCAATTTCCGCTATTGGAGGCAGGGATGATCAATGAGCCTGTGAAATGGAGCATGCGCTGTGGGGAGGATGGCACAAAGGAACCAAAATAAACATGGCGAAGCAGTCGATCAGGGAGGACGTTATGTAACTTATGTTCCAAGAAACAACAATCCTGAGTCACTTATTTTTTCCTATCCTCTGTGCTTTCGTGAGAAGTGTCCAGGGGCAAATACAGCTTTCTAATTTGCTGATCAATGGTTGATCAGCAAAAAAGAAATACACGGTCAGATATCATCAAAAAATGCTTCGTCTGATTTTATTCTCTTTTGTTAGGTACAAGTAACTTTTTTTACGTCCTCTAATTTGGGCTTTTTTGCTTTAGGACCTGTTAATTTGGGCGCCGGTAAACGGTATGTAAATCGGCCTGTATACGACTCTGGTTTGTGTGTTTACATTAATGAAGTTGATGATATAAGGTATGTCCATTTACATGTATTTGGGTCGAATTACATGAAATTGGATGTTAATGTTGTTCGTGCGCTGCAGCTTCATTTCTTCGAACCAAGTACGTGATCACCACCTGGTCACGTACTCAAGGACTAGACTTGGGCCTTGTTGATTTTGCGTGGTTTCCATTTTGTCCGTTTGCCAGGCATTTTCGCCCAGATGGGGCACACAATGTCATCCGTGGCCGTGGGGAGGCGGGGAGGGGGACTGGGGTTGAAATATTATCTGAGATAAGCAGGACAAAATTGATTCTTAGTTAGTGCAGTCTATTTCAAGACCTGGGGGATATGTCTGGAGGAATGTCTGGGGAGTAGCCTATGGTATTTGAGCCTCCGACGGATCTTGATTTAACAGATAGTCGGAGGAGTCCTAGTGTTTTGGGGGGATCCACAAATAATTCTGGAAGACGGGAGTATCCCAGCAGCCTTTGCGGCGCTGCCTGACAACAATGGCGTGGGCTAAAAGATGGCCTAGCGACGTATTCACTTAGCCCAGGCAGACCGGGATTCTCGCCGTTAAATCGTATTTCCTCGACGTTTGCGGCTGGTAATCATTTGGAGTCGATAATATATTGTTAATAAGGTAACATTTAACAGCTGAAAGGATCAATTTTGTGGTAAAGACTCCAGGAAAGGGTAATAAACAGCTCTTAAATAAACCACAACACTGATCTACGGGGCGCTAACCCAGCCGTTAAAACCCTGGGGTTAACACAGCGGCAACACCGTCATTGTCGGCATATAGCACGGATAATCTGTTTTAATCTCCCCCATAAAGCTGTTAATTATCCATATTCAGTGATTGACTTATTGAATGATTAACATCAGCATGGAGCAGTATGTATCTGTCGCTTTTAACCGTAAATTTTCTGTATAAACAGTCAATCAATTTTATTTGATCTTTAGTCTGACGTGTGTTTCTTTGTCATGTTTCTTTGATAAGTCAGTCACTGAATATGGATAATTAACAGCTTTATGGGGGGAAATTAAAACAGATTATCCGTGTTATATGCCGACAATGACGGTGTTGCCGCTGTGCTAACCCCAGGGTTTTAACGGCTGGGTTAGCGCCCCGTAGATCAGTGTTGTGGTTTATTTAAGAGCTGTTTATTACCCTTTCCTGGAGTCTTTACCACAAAATTGATCCTTTCAGCTGTTAAATGTTACCTTATTAACAATATATTATCGACTCCAAATGATTACCAGCCGCAAACGTCGAGGAAATACGATTTAACGGCGAGAATCCCGGTCTGCCTGGGCTAAGTGAATACGTCGCTAGGCCATCTTTTAGCCCACGCCATTGTTGTCAGGCAGCGCCGCAAAGGCTGCTGGGATACTCCCGTCTTCCAGAATTTGTTGTTGTTGACGAAACCGTTGTCTCACCTTTTGTCACCGCCTGCCCCCCGTTTCCTATCCCGATCTTCACGTGGGCCGCCGGTTTGGATAGTGGGCGGCATGTTTTCGTTGTGGCCCAAACCTCACGATACAGTCTTGAACACGATCAGATGGCTCATGTTGTTTGAAAACCAAATTATCACATTTTCTTGAGTGGTGCGTTTCTGCGGAGTGTGCGTCGGGCAGGGTGGTTCCCCATTTTGATAACGAGTGGTTACAGTAGTACGGTTACCTGTGGTGATCCACCCTGCTCTACGCAGTAAGTTAAAATTAAACAATATTCATTCTAAATTATCTTCATATTAAATAAAACAATAAAATCTTTTATTTACTTTTTGACTTTAATAAAATACAAGAAGGTGAAGGTCATCCAAACTCGCATCTGAAAATGGCGGGTGTTCAGACACCCCCGAACATGCAAAATGTACAGACTGCTGCTGCTGCTGCTTCTCAGGCTCAGCAGCAGCCTGCGATGGAAGTTGACCCTATAGCCAAGTTTCAGCTCTTGCTGCCAACCTTGAAGCAATCTCTTGTGGTATGGAATGATGGACGTGGGGATTCATTATCTTTTTGTAACAGTGATATGTTGTTGTTGTTGTTTATCTGTAAATCAGGTCGGGGAAAGGTTGAAATTGACCGGAATCACCCCAAAAGGTATGATTTCGCCCATTTTGGGTGAATGACGTCATAAATCCTCACCCCATTTAGGCTGAATTAATCGTAACCCAAAGTGATCATTTTTTTACAATGACAAATCAGGCCTTGTGATTTGAGGCGCGCGATCGCGCACGCGCACCATAACGCGCCTGAAGAGGCACTGAGGTGCGTTTCGAACGCGCGCCTTAAACTTTATGACCCCTTCAAACTTTCGCCATGACAAATTTTGACGCGAATCTGCCGATCCATTCGCGTGAAGATTCGCCTGACAGGGCATCCGGGTGAATCCCCTTACCGCTTTGCAGTGTACACTCCAAGATGCAGTGTGGTTGCAGTGTGGTTGCAGTGTAACCTTCAACCACACTGCAACAACAAGAAAATTACAGGCACACTGCAGACACACTTCAGTGCAACAGCACAGATCTCCAGGCACACTGCAAACACACTGCAGAAACTTAGAAACAATCCAGGCACACTGCAGACACACTGCAGAAACTTAGAAAATATCCAGGCACACTGCAAACACACTGCAGAAACTTGAAAAAAATCCCAGGCACACTGCAGACACACTGCAGAAACTTAGAAAAATTCCAGGACACTACAAGCACACGGCAGGGACTTTAACTTTTTTGATATAAAAGAGACACACTGCCGAGACACTGCCAGGACTTTAACTTTTGCATATAAAATAGAGGGAGATATTGTTTGTTCAGGGTTATTCCACTTTCTTTGATCTTCTCATTTACAAGATCAGCTCGTATTGCCACACTGCAACTTTTTTCTGCAGTACCTCATTTGTATAGTGAAGATAATTCCAAGTACACTGCGACTGAAGGTTACCCTTACCAAAAAATCTTGTAAGATCTTGTAGGATTTGAAATTTTCTTACAAGATCTTGTGAGATCTTACAAGACAGTTGTTTTGTCCTACATGATCTTACAAGATCCTGAAGGACAAAGCTGGCTGTCCTACAAGATTTTGTAAGATCCTGCAGGACAGCTGTCCTACATGATCTTGTAAGAATAAGTTTGCCTGTAGGACAAAATATCAGTTTGCTTTTGGAAAGTATTTTTATAAGACAGTTTTACAGAATATCCACAACATTGGATCTCCAGTTGAAGATATGGTTAGCACTTTCTCTTTCAAAAATGGCAGGCATAATATTATCATGATATATACCAAAATTGTACTTCCCTCTACTGAATCAATCATATGGAGGACCTCATCTGTTTCACTCAAGTAAGAAAATTGTTCTTGAAAGTAAAAAAAAAATCTATCTGATAATAGTTTACCTTCAAACCTGATTGGGAAATTCTGTCAAAGTATTTGTTTTTCAATATGTTATCTAAACGGTGATACAAGTTATCAATATAACCATTTTGGTGTTTGGATACAGCGACAAAATGCGACGAATTCTTCAATGAATACCAACAAAAACAACAGGTTGAATTAAAAAATACACAAACTTTGCGTAAGACTTCAGAGATCATATTAGTGACATACGGGTTTTCATTCGAATAAAATAAAGATATCAATAATATCAATCTCTACATGTGTTATCAAAATAGTATCATATTTGTGTAAGAAATCTTGTTGAATTTAGATTTTATAATAAAAGTAAAAATCGACCATAGAGGTCCATGTCCCCCGCTAGCAGCACCAGTTATGGTGGATTACATCCACCATAACTGGCACTGCTGCTGCGGGGGCCATGGACCTCTATGGTCGATTTTTTTTTGTCGATGATATCTCATATCATGATAAGAGTGAGATTTGAAAATGGAGATATCGCTGATGAGCTTAACATAATCTAATACAGCGGATGGCACCCATATTGGATTATGCACATTCATAAAACATAATACATGACTGTCCTCTCACTAAGGTCAAGGGACTCCCCAAGTTTGAAGTAGATCAGTTGAATCGTACTCCAGCTATTGTCCGGACAAGATCAAACTGCTTAAAATCCAATGAAATCCAGTATGGCCGATGGTGGCCATATTGGATTAAGCACGTCCTTGAAAAACAATCCTAATCCTCCTCTCAACAATGTCAAGGCACTCCCCAGGTATGAAGTAGATCGGTTGAATCGTTCTCGAGTTATTGTCCAGACAAGATCCAACTGCTTATAATCCAATATGGCTGACGGCGGCCATATTAGATTATGCACATTGCTGAAAAACAATCCCAACCGTCCTCTCAACAATGTCAAGGCACACCCCAAATTTGAAGTTGATCGATTAAATCGTTCACGAGTTATTGTCCGGACAAGAAAATCTATGATCCAACTGCTTATGATCCAATATGGCTGACAGCGGCCATATTGGATTATGCACATTGCTGAAAAAAAATCCCAACCGTCCTCTCACCGATGTCAAGGCACTCCCCAAGTTTGAAGTAGATCAGTTGAATCGTACTCCAGTTATTGTCCGGACAAGATCAAACTGCTTAAAATCCAATGAAATCCAGTATGGCTGATGGTGGCCATATTGGATCAAGCACGTCCTTGAAAAACAATCCTAATCCTCCTCTCAACAATGTCAAGGCACTCCCCACATATGAAGTAGATCGGTTGAATCGTTCTCGAGTTATTGTCCGGATGAGATCCAACTGCTTATAATCCAATATGGCTGACGGCGGCCATATTAGATTACGCACATTGCTGAAAAACAATCCCAACCGTCCTCTCACCAATGTCAAGGCACACCCAAAGTTTGAAGTTGATCGGTTAAATCGTTCATGAGTTATTGTCCGGACAACAAAATCTAAGATCCAACTGCATATAATCCAAAATGGCTGACGGCGGCCATATTTGATTACGCACATTGCTGAAAAACAATCCCAACCGCCCTCTCACCAATGTCAAGGCACACCCCAAGTTTGAAGTTGATCGGTTAAATCGTTCACGAGTTATTGTCCGGACAAGAAAATCTAAGATCGAATTGCTTATAATCCAAAATGGCTGACGGCGGCCATATTGGATTACGCACATTGCTGAAAAACAATCCCAACCGTCCTCTCGCCGATGTCAAGGCACACCCCAAGTTTGAAGTTGATCGGTTGAATCATTCACGAGTTATTGTCCGGACAAGAAAATCTTACGGAATTACGGAATCACGGAATTACGGAATTACGGACACCGGTGTTTCTAAGTCCCCCCCCTACTAAGTAGCGGGGGACAATAAGTTTAATTAATAATCAGTCCAATCCAAAGAGTTTATAATAAAATTGGACATAATGAAGAAAATAGTTTCAGAAGAACACACCAGTTCTAACATGATTTTCAAGAAAAAAATGTCCATTGATGAATGTTCATTATCACCAATTATATACAGATAATATTATTCTATTTTCCTGGTAGTCTATTACATTAGCAATTGACTTGCTGGCATCAATTCAACAATTTGAGGAGAGTTATCTCCCCTGTACCAGTATATTTTAATTGGCCACTGGTGGCGCCACCATGCTGTCATATGAGAACAACAACAACAGCAGAAAAACATGCAGGATAGAGTGCAAAAAGAAAGTTCATTTATTCATGTTAAGCTGGAACTATTGAGGTTTAAAGAACTGTATTGCAGATGGTGATGAGTGAAGCTACATGTAGTGATGGTAAGTAAGTTATAAATATAATTATAATGTTGTAACTTAAGTGGCAAAGCAATTCTGCTTTCTAGTTAAACTAAGAATGTTGTAATGTGGACCCTCGATGAGCTTTAACTATCAACAAGTTTCTCTTCAAATACTTGGCATATTAAATAATTGATACTCTTCTCAGTAACTACTGCAGCACTTCACCTTATATTTGCAGTCAAAATTAATGACTCATTTAGCCTGGAATTCACAAAGAAATATCCATAACTCGATCTGTCTCAAAATTCCTTTCAGATCTACCCAGGTTGATCAAGGCAGTCTGAATTGCCATTGTTGCATTGTCAGCTGGAAAAGCCCAGGCTTGGGGACCTCATGTGAAGATTGGCCATGCACCCCTGGAGGAAATACCCCGGAGGGTGAGATAAAAAGGTTATTTCACACCACTGCTTGTGTATTTCCTGTTTATGTCAAACAGTAGGATTTAACTTGCTAGGAAGTTTGGGGGGGGGGGGGATGTTATCTCTCAATAAATCAGTTGACATCCACACTTGTTGTTTTGAAATGTTTGTCATTTCCTGCTTATATTTCCAGAAGATTTGAGAATATTTCCATACCAAAGTTCTGATGAAATCGCAAAGGAATATTTATTAAGATCAATTGATAACAAATACACTGTTGGCATAACCGATATTTGCTATGATAAAAATGTGACCAGGAAAAGCAGGATAAATTCTGATTAGATTTCCTATCAACATAACCATGATAACAGGCTATATTTTAATTGTCTATTTATTGCACTATTCTTGACCAAGGCTAAGGATTGCTGTATAATTCATATTGTACATCTGTACCCACATCTTGAAAATGAGAACATTTCACTCATTTCATTTAAAACGTTTTAAACAATTTTTTTCTCCTCAGATGCAACCAATCAGACTTGTTCGAGGCGCACATTTCATCGACTCGGAGCAGACATGTGATCATGGAAATCATGCAGCGTCTATTGTTGAATTACTTCTTATATTAGTGTACATTCTCAATATTTTTTCCAATTGTGATTGCATTTTCATTTAGTGTTGATCAGTAATTCTGGATTCCACTTCAAAATATTTTGCTTCAAATCCATGAATACTGCTTAAGTATCATAATGTATATTGCTTTATAATACTCGTAACATGCATTCAAGAATGTGTATTTTACATTAATAACAAATGACTTGAATGACTTTGGTGCTACTGGACCCAAATAATCTTTATTCAGTGAGCGGCACATGTTGGTTTTTGCAGAGAGCACACCAATAACAATAACATCACATTTCTATGATATTTCAATGCAAATCATCCTGGTTATCGTCACATTCACTAATATCAGCAATACGCCAGTTGAATGTAGTGTAATATTTTTAAGATTTCTCTAATCATACTTTTTCGCTAATGTCACAACAATTTTATACAATTCTACCCATTTAAATTATGAGGATAACCTCTGAATAGTTTCATGATAACTTGACACATTGATAACTTGATAACAATTTCTTTGCTAATTTGATGATTTTTCATTTTTTATAGATTACTGCAAGAAGAAGTTTCCCTGTACCAGAAAGGTGATTTTGGATGCGATGAAATCAAAATTGAATGGGGAGCTAAAAAGTTATAAAAGACACTTGATCTGTTGAGAAAAACATGGATGCCTTGGACTTTGGAAGCTACGTGCATGTGCTGGTTGCTATTCCCTACAAATGTTTCTATTTTATATAATAAAATGTATGACATGACAACATAATAATCCCTTGTGTGTATAGCTGTATATACGTTCTGTTTTGTGTGTATAGCTGTCTACACGTTTCTGTTTTATACAATAAAATGTATGAAATGAATGCATATAATTTGTTGAGTATCTCATTCGACACGAAACGTTTCCTCGTAAACCTGCAGTATATTGGACAACCCTGCACAACTATCCAGCATTATCCTATCTGCGTTAATGGACACAAATGACAGCCCTGTAGGACAACCCTGTAGGGTCCTGAAAGATGGTCTTGTAAGATCCTGTAGGACAGTCATGTAAGATCCTGCAGGACAGTCTTGTAAGATCCTGTACTTGTAGGATCCTGAAGGATGATCTTGTAAGATCCTGTAGGACAGTCTTGTAGGATCTTGTAAGATCCTGTAGGACAGTCTTGTAAGATCCTGTAGGACAGTCTTGTAGGATCTTGTAAGATCCTGTAGGACAGTATTACAAGAAAAGTGCCAAAATCTTACAAGACTGTCCTACAAGATCTTACAGGACACTTTCTGACAAGATCTGACAAGAAATTTTGGTAAGGGTACACTGCAGCTGAAGTGTGCCTGCAGTGTGTTTGCAGTACCTGATTTGCATAATTGGCCCAACCTGCAGACACACTGCAAACACACTGCGACTGGAGGTTACACTGCAGCTGAAGTGTGCCTGCAGTGTGTTTGCAGTACCTGATTTGCATAATTGAGGTAACCTGGAGACACACTGCAGACACACTGCAAACACACTGCGGCTGAAGGGTACACTGCAGGTGAAGGTTACACTGCAGCAGAAGTGTGTCTGCAGTGTGTTTGCAGTGCCTATTTGCATAATTGGCCCAACCTGCAGACACACTGCAAACACACTGCAGGCACACTTCATAGACCCACAATGCCAACTGCAGCACACTGCAAACACACTGCATTCTTGAAGGCCCCACACTTCACACGATTATAATACCCACACTGCAAACACACTGCAGACACACTGCAAACACACTCCAAAGCAGTAAGGGTCGAAACGGATTCGCATAGAATTGAACGTAAAATTAAACGTTACCAGTTGAAAACTTACGATTGAGCCCCGTTCGCTGATCATCAACGTGCATACAGTTATTGCTGTCGAAAACTGGACTCTATATCATCTATCTATCGCCACGTGCCTAGTATGTTCGCTGATCTGTCGAGCGTTTTCATTGGATCGTTTACGGCAGCCCGCCAATCGCTGTCATTGAAACAAGTGTCACGGGCCAACTTCCACTTTGCAGTTGAAAACGAAAGGATGAAATGGCTTCCGACACAGGGCCTAAAAACGCGGAAACAAATTAAAAAAACGGCCCTGTGTCAGTGGGAAAATAGCCTGAGAGATAACTTTGCATTCCATTTTAACGATGTGGGCGGTGAGGTGGTACAGACCTTTTGCAAAGTGTGCCAGAAACTACGATCAACTAAACAGTGCATGTGTATTGAGGCAAAATAGTAGCCGACGTCATGCAGTTACGGCAAAAACGAAACTAGATACCTGCTAAAGCCAAACTTGATTAGACACGTAAACAGCGATGGACATCGCGAGTGTTTGAAAACTGAAACTGATTCAGACATTCCAAATTTCTGTTACTGAAGGCAAGTGAATGGATTGAATGATTGAAGTGATGATGATGACGATGTAAAAATTGCCATGTGCCTGTCCTACAATTTGTGGTTTTTCGGAGTTTTATTTCTAGTTTACCAATCTTGTTTTCAGCCTTTCGCTCAAGCTCATTAACTGATTTTTTGAATTTTAAATACAAAAAAAAAAAACTTAAAACAGTGTTTCTTGATTTTATTATTACCTCATTATCTTTCATAGCTAATGTGGAGTAAACCAGTAAATATTAGTTCCCCCTGGATTCTCCTGCAACATTGCTGCGAGAATCCATGAATGGCTGGATTCTCGGCCAGCACACATTTATTTCAATTCACACCTTAACGTTTCAAACACTGTATCGCACACCTTAAAAAAATTTAGGTGTGCATTTTAGGTGTGCTAACCACACACCTCGCACGATTTAAGGTGTGCTTTAATCACTCGCCAGGGCCCGTACAAATCACAAGGCCTGATAAATATCTCAAATTATGAGCTGACCACTTCTGGCGCGAAAATAGGGAACACGTTTTCTCCGATACCATAAAATTTATGATGTACATTATGATTATGAATTGTGCAGGAAAGGGTAATATGTTGTCTCGCAAAAAATGATAAATCCGGTTGATACAACTTTCCCGTTTATAAGTTTTTTGATGGGAAAAAATATTTCGCTCACATTCATACCTGTCGTTGTTGTCGTTACGGCCATGTTCTGGTCGAAGTCGAGGCCACGAGGGTCCACTAATCGATCAATTTTTTTTTTAATTATCATATTCGGTAAGAAGCATCAGGGGAGGTAATCCTGTGGAGGGCTCATGCCGAAGACAATTTGGTATTGAATTGAATTGAATTGAATTTTATTCTCTCAATCTTGCCCTCTCGCGTAATACGTATTCATATTTTATCAACTATCGATTAATTTCGCCTGGCAGTTCCAAAACGAGGCAAACAAAGATGGTGCCAAACACGCTGTCGTTTTGGAGAACACGTTGACTTTGAAAAAATACTATAAAATGGTAAGTAATCTGCATGTCTTGTGTTTATTTTTGTTATTGACAACATACTCCACCTTCCCACAAACTTCGCTGACGGGATAGAAATATGAATTTTACAGTTTTCTAGAGAGGAGGTCCTGGACAAATGCGCTGAACATTATCATCTTTCAAAGTCATGTCTTTGGATGAACGGGAGGAAGCACTTTGGGTTACAATTAATTCAGCCTAATTGGGATGAGGATTCATGACGTCATCCACTCAAATTGGGCGGAATCATCCCTTTAGGCCTGAATCCGGCCAATTTAAACATTTCCCTCACCTGCTAAGGTGGTTAGAAATAATATGTACATTATAAACAGGAGAAACATGGTTATGTTATTTACAACCCTTGTGTGGAGGGCACAGCTGATGCAACAAATTTAAATACATGTTCTAGGGAGGGTAGGTCTTTCCCAGGTAGTGCAAAAGGAGATAAAATAACCACTCGGTTCATTTGGGAGTGGACACAGTTTCGGTGATTTTGAAAGAGTTTTGAGACGTGCATGAATTTGAGAGAGAAGCGACAAAATTGCACTTCATTTCAAACAAACTACACAACCACCATTTGCAGACCTCTCAAGAGATTTGAGTAAACAGAAGATACAAGCCCCTGATAAATGAGAATTTCTAGACGTCATTTCATCCAATTTTTCAGATTTTTGTGTCATATATAACAGCCTACTTTTTTATATTTCACCATTCATGGAGGCTATAAATGAAAACTTTATAACCAAGTCTAGGAAAATTTTTAAATTGCTGACTCCTTTTTTTACAAACTGCAGCAATTTTGAATGATTCTTGGTTATTTTAGAAAGAATTTCATGAAAATGCTCAGATGCGTGAGATTTTGATATAGCTAAGTGAGAGCGCGAGACAGATGCCAAATGCGTGAGAGTTAATATAGGTATGCATTTACATACACTTCACCATGATCCATAAGATGGCTTGCGGATCATGCGTCTCCATTTTCTCTGAGCGATATCCGGTCTTCATCTGGCAGAGAACAGACTCGATAAATCTGATAAATTGCAGGCTTTTCTTGCCACTTCTGACACATACATTGTCTGGACTTACAAAAGATACAGATATGAATAACTTTAGTATTGATCCAAGTGCAAGAGGTGTTGTAGATCTGTGATTTTGAACAAGTGGGACAGGACATAACTCGAATGTCCGGTTACATTGGGGTTACATTGGTAGAGTTTAGTTGATTGGCTGATGACATCACGTGTTGATATCAGGGTATTCTCCCTTGTAGTTGCCGAAAGTAGGCTGAAAATGGATGCGCATGCTCCCAGGGTTTGTCTTACCGCGTATAGGTGACCCAGATGGTTACAGGTTGGACAACCACGTGTTCATGCATTCTTCATTTATTTTTGTCTTTTATTTTTTTTTTTTTATTTTTTTTTTTCATATGGACTGCTTTTTCCTCCGTAATCCCAAAAGTACTGCATATTACCGCATATTCACATCAGGCATGAGACTGAGGGGCAGGTTCATGCACACACATTTTTTTCACGAGAGCCAGCAACGCCGCCGTCTTAGGACACTTCATTGTAGCAACGCATTGATCAATATTTCCCTTACAGTTTACTTGCGCAAATTTTGTCATTACACCAAGATGGCAGCGTTACTGCATGTGCGTGAACCTGCCCTTCACTGTCGTGCCTGGCATGGATATGTGGTAATATGCTGTCAATCTGGGATTACAGTGGGGTTTATTACCTTTAAAAATTGATTACTTATCTGCTTGACTGGGGTATTTATTGTTTGTATTCCAGATTTGTCATATTTTCATCACAGAAGACGGCAAAATTTGATGCTGGTGCTCACTGCTTTCGAAAGTTGACTGCGGAAGTGAAGCAGGAATCTTTGTGCGCTCAAATCTTCCCTATTTTGCATTGTAGTACGCATCTGCGCATGTACTGCTTCTGACCGCGAGGTCAATTTTATGTCTGAAAATGGTGCGGAAAATGTGCACAGAACATAAAATGTGTGGATGCGCAGTAAAATCTAAAAAGGAGCCTTACTATAGCTCTACATAATCTGTATCTATATAAGCTGATTGATATTAAATGTATGTAAAATGGTAAACTACATTCAGTTTATCTGTACTGTTTACGTTCTAATTTCAGAATCTGATTAAGATAGCTGGTCAGATCCTACATCAGAATGGCACAGTGGACAGTGGGATGTAAGTATACTAGGACAGTTTCCTTCTTGGCTCAGTGTGCTAATTAAGTTAATCTATATGATTTGATTTTGTCATTGGCAGGTCAGTTGTCTGGCCAGTGTTGCTATTAAATAAAGGTATCAAGATATGACATTTGGGTCCCCTACATCATCCTAAAGTAAAGATGGCTTGGGAATCGACCTTCTCCATTTTTGCGGAGCTATGTCTGATACAGTACTTTTTCTCCATATAGCCTTTGCTCCATTTATCTGGCAAACTGCAGATTTGTTAAAATCCTGTAATTTTATACTTGTACACCATCAGGGGCCGCCCCCCACTTTTTGGGACCGCAATGTTATAAGTCCTATCTTAGATAGCACCAGTCCAACATGGCCGGTACAGGAGTTCAGCCCCCCCACTTTCAAATGTGCTCTGCAGCTCCTGACCATTGTTTATTCTATGGCCTTTAACAAAATACAAATATTAATAACTTAGAGTGTTGTTGTTAATGTGGAACTGTTTTGATGAAGTGGAACATCACACGACTTGCAACATGGTGGCTGATGAGAGAGAGAGAATTAAGGTTTAGCATCGCGTTCAGCAATATTTTAGCTATATAGCGATGGTGGCTGATGATGAAAGATCTCATCTAGTTTCCTGACACACTGATTGATACTTCATGTTGTTAACCAAATAAAGCTGCCGAGGGTAGTTTCAAAATTGAGATGGTCGCTTCCCAAGATTAGGCTCATGTGTGCGGAATGATCAATAGGGTCACCGTGGTAACCAAATGCAAAACATCAGCTTTTTGTTAAAGCTCAGCCAACTTGTGCAGTACTTGTACTGATATCTATTTTATTTCACAATTGACACTCTATCCTTGATATAAGCTAATAAATACATTTCATGGAAGTGATGCTTCAGATAAAATATTGAATGATTACGTCATGTGCATGTATGTGGACTTCTCTTGGGTCTTTGTAGGAAATCGGGGGAAATACACAACAACTTTTTCCAACAACAAAGGTTTGAAAAAAGCTTAGAAGAGTTTTATTCCATCTGTGATCAAATAGAGGTCAACTTGGTAAGTACAGTACATGTATGCATTATCAATGATTATAAGATAAGAACGTAATATTTAAGGCAAGAATAATTTTGAGTATAATTCAAGGTCTTTCGAAGGAGTACAGCTACATTTAGGCTCTCCAATTAGGCCAAAAAAAAAAAAATTGTTTGTTTCCGGTAACGGGCTCAAATTTTCCAGGGTCGGTCGGTCGGGGTTTTTTTTTTTTTTTTTTTTTTTTTTTTTTTTTTTTTTTTTTAATTCTCGAACCACTTCCAGTGAGGAAAGTACTCATAATGGTTTACAGAATCTGGACCGGTTTGTGAAGCAGAGTTTCTTTCAACAGAAAATAAAGAAACAACTACATATTTTATTAAACGAAAGAAAATCTTTAATATGAAAACAGTAAATAAAACAGTAAAATACCACACAAAGTTAAACTGATCACTGCTAGTAAATATAGCTGGACAGGCAGATCCTACACCGAAGCTCTCAAGTTTTGAAAGCTCCAATCAGTGCCAATGTGTGAGATTTGTCAAAAATGTAAAAAAAAATCTGTGGTTATAATTAACTGGTACCCAGTTTTCGACACTTTTTGACAAAATGAATGCACGATTCTAAAATTGATAGGTCTGCATTACACGAGAAAATCAGTTATTTAGGAAGTGTTGGTCTGACAACAAGGGTATATTATTCATAGTTGAAAGTGTTTTTTTTTTTCAAGAATAAATAACTGGAGTTATGAACTGAGCACTTTTGGTGCCAATTTACAGGAGTTTGTTCCACTGACAAAATAAAAAAAAATACTGTAGTTCCGCTTATGTATTGTGTAGGAAAGTGAAATAAGTTGTTGACCTGTCAAAAATTATAAATCTCATGCATAATATAACTTTAATACCTGTTTTGTGTCTTTCCCACCGAAATTCATATTCTACTTATCAACACATGTTCACCCAAACAGTAGAAAGCCATCTTCAATCTACACTACAGTGAATTCTGGGTATTCGGCAGAATTTTTCTATATTATATCAGGGATATCTTGGCTTTCACTTTGATCACCCATCAGTGGAACTCACTCAGACTGGCACCAGACAGGATTATAAGTCCGCCTGGTGAATCATCATGGATATCTCTGATATGCAGTCATATGATTAAAAAAATAAAAATAAAAAAAATAATGAAATACCAAGCTTGTGGATGGCTCCCTTCTGTTTGGACGAACATGTGTTGATGAGTAGAATATGAATTTCGGCGGGGAAGGCACAAAATAGGCAAGTTATAGCCTATGCAGGAGATTTATAATTTTTGACAGGTCAACAACATATTTCATTTTCCTACAAAATACATAAGCGTAAGTTTTAATTTTGTCAGTGGAACAAATTCGTGTTAATTGGCGCCGAAAGTGCTCAGTTCAAAACTCCAGTTATTTATTCTTGAAAAAAAAATATATATATGTAAACACTTTCAACTATGAATAATATACCCACCAGGCCAATTTGCCGGAATCACTCCATTTGCCACTTTTCCCGGACCTGTTGACAGGTGTTGAATGACATCGTTGAACAGTTTGTCTTTATTGTTTGTTAAATACCTGACGTTGATCTGGTAACGTCCCCTCTTTTGACATTAAAATGTCAAAAGCACTCAGTTTCTGAGACGTTTCTGCGCAGTGATTGTTCAAGCAGGTGAAGAAAAAATGTTTTAGTCCAAACTCCTCAGAAATGCGTCTTACGCTTTCGTTTTCTAAATTTGACAGTTCCATTCGTTCACCATCAAAAACTCGCGCTCCTTGAATCAGTACTTCCGACTCTATACAATGGCAGTTACAGCCTTGTATTTGACAACGATGGAATAAGTTCACAAACAACTCATCGCTAATAACAGACAATAATTCCTTTGTCCGTATTCCTCAATGGGATAGATGGAAACCAACACCGGAGCTGTTCTGGCGGGCGGCCATGCCGCATGGCGACGATAAGGGAGATAACTATTGTTGAATTTCGGCCAAGGGAAATAACTCTTCCCGCAGATTTATAAAAAAAAAAAAAAAAAAAGCATTGCCATTTCGGCATTCTTGCGGTCGGTCGGGTCCCCGGAAACAGACAATTTTTTTTGTTACGCCTTATTACTATACACAACTGTGATTGAGTAGAAATCTTTCCAATTTGGCTGACCTTGACCTATTTTATGAAGGTGAAACTCTTGTTATTGCAATACCTCGTAGGACCATGACAGGCTCCAAATTCACAATACAATACATATTCAACAGGTGATTCAAGCTTATTCGAAGTCTACTGACCTTGACAGGGCTTCGTGTTTAGAATTAATGCAGGAGCTGAAAATAGCTCACATCAAAATATTTAGAAGAGGGTATTTGAAAGTCAGGCTGTGGTTGCAATAGAATACAACATAAAATGTGACAGTTTACATGAGCTATAAATCACTTTCATGACACGAATGTAGGTGAGTCTTTGCATGCAGGTGAGATATCACTCACGCTAAAAACGAAACCCTGCCTTGACCTACTTTATGAAGGTGAAATTCTAGTTAATGTGAATCATATGCAAGGTGACCAACTCTGACTTATTTTTTCATGGCCAAATTCTAATCATGTATAGTGGTATTCTTTGTAGAATTATAGCTACAGCTAGGTTATCCACATTCAGGTTTTAGGTAACTGGTGATGAATCAGTTTATTGAAGATGATTGTGACCTATATTTTCTAAGTCATTCAATATTTTATGAAGGATCATAGATTCTCAAAATTTGTGTCTGTAAGTTTTTGTTTCTGCACTCAATGGTGTTCACAGGCATATATTGAAGCTCATAAGTCTCTTGTTCTCAGGTCACTGTTTTTTCCAAGCTTATAAGATCTTGTAGTTAACTTAAAATATGAAATGTTCATTTGAAGCTCTAAATATGAATGTACTGAATGCAACTTCCACATTTCATTAAACTGATAGACCATTACAATCCCAACTAGAACTGCAAGCAGTTTTGGCGGCTTCCGATCTAGTGTGTGAATGAGCAAGTAGGGTTTAAACTAGTTAACTCAGCGACCATAAAATATGGAAGAATCCGTTAACAGAAAACACTCAATTCGCAAATTTGGATGCGTTACATTTGAGAATTGCGGGAAAACTATTGATGCTAGGTGAAAACGGTTGGCATATATATAATGCAACAAACTGCAATGCTGTACCTCCCGTAGTTCTAGAGTTATAGCCTCTACAAGATGTGTTCCGTTTTTGACAAAATTCAAGATGGCGGCCAAACCACGTGACATAGGAACATAATTTTTGCATATTCGTGATCGTCATATCAGATAACATATATTTCGACACTTTTTCCGTCCAAATCCCTTACTTGAAAATCCGACGATTTTGATTGGCCGATGGCGGCCATTTTGTTTTACGAAACAACTTTCCGAATATAACTTTGAGAGGCCTTCATCCATTGATGACGTGTACCAAGTTTGGTGTTGATTGCTCCATTGGTTTCAGAGGAGAAGAGTTTACAAGATTTTTCTGAAAACGAGGTAAATCCAAGATGGCCACTGAACCCTGCGACCAATCACAACCAATTTTTAATATGCATTAGATCTCCACATGCTTAATAGGTGTGTGAAGTTTGGGCATGATTGTCCTAATGGTTGCGAGACCCAGCGACTATCAAATCATGGAGAATCCGTTAACAGAAAACACTCATATCGCAAATTTGGAGCGTTTACTTTTGAAAATTGCGGGAAAACTATTGAAGCTAGGTGAAAACGGTTGGCATATATCCAAAAGAGCTGCTCCTGCACAATATAATGCAACAAACTGTAATGCTGTACCTCCCGTAGTGCTAGAGTTATAGCCTCTACAAGATGTGTTCCGTTTTTGACAAAATTCAAGATGGCGGCCAAACCACGTGACCTAGCAACAAAATATTTGCTTATTCGTGATCGTCATATCAGATAACATATATTTCGACACTTTTCCCATCCAAATCCGTTACTTGAAAATCCAACGATTTTCATTGGCCGATGGCGGCCATTTTGTTTTATGGAACAACTTTTCAAATATAACTTTGAGAGGCCTTTATCCATTGATTACGTGTGCCAAGTTTGGTGTTGATTGCTCTATTAGTTTCAGAGGAGAAGAGTTTACAAGATTTTTCTGAAAACGAGGTAAATCCAAGATGGCCGCTGAACCCTGCGACCAATCACAACCAAGTTTTAATATGCATTGGATCTCCACATGCCTAATAGGTGTTTGAAGTTTGGGCATGATTGTCCTAATGGTTGCCGAGAACCAGCGACTATCAAATCATGGAGAATCCGTTAACAGAAAACACTCATATCGCAAATTTGGAGCGTTTACTTTCGAAAATTGCGGGAAAACTATTGAAGATAGGTGAAAACGGTTGGCATATTTCCGAAAGAGCTGCTCCTGCACAATATAATGCAACAAACTGTAATGCTGTACCTCCAGTAGTTCTCGAGTTATAGCCTCTACAAGATGTGTTCCGTTTTTGACAAAATTCAAGATGGCGGCCAAACCACGTGACCTAGGAACAAAAGTTTTGCATATTCGTGATCGTCATATCAGATAACATATATTTGGATACTTTTCCCGTCCAAATCCGTTACTTGAAAATCCGACGATTTTGATTGGCCGATGGCGGCCATTTTATTTTACGTAACAACTTTTCAAATATAAGTTTGAGAGGCCTTTGTCCATTGATTACGTGTACCAAGTTTGGTGTTGATTGCTCTATTAGTTTCAGAGGAGAAGAGTTTACAAGATTTTTCTGAAAACGAGGTAAATCCAAGATGGCCGCTGAACCCTGCAACCAATCACAACCAATTTTCAATATGCAATAGATCTCCTCATGCCTAATACGTGTGTGAAGTTTGAGCACGATTGGCCTGATGGTTGCTGAGAAATAGCACCCACAAAATCAGGGAGAATAATAATAATAATCCGAACAATTATAAGAAACGTCTTTTCCTTTTCAGAGATTAGCCCTTGAGACCCACAACCAGATTATAGACAGCATGAAGAACACTCCCATGTCTCTGACCACCCCAAAACCTGATAACATGCCCCCTCAAGCCCAGGATGCGCAGACAACCACATATCCACAATATCTATCACTGGTCAAAGCCCAGGTGGGCTGTGCCAAAGAACTTCATGACATGCTGGTGGAGTGTATGAGGAAACTAGGAGATAGCTGACGAGCATCTATGTAGGCTCAGAGGGTTTAATATTCATGTTTGATCAGGATGACTAGGTCTGAGGGGTTAAGATTAGTATCATCATGGTCATGGAATAAGGTTGGTTTTGTAATCTAGTATATTCAACAGTTGTTGATGCTAACCTGAAGAACACTGTATGGGGCATGTGAATCGGGGAGAGGGGGTTCCCAGTCTTCCTCATTTAACACGATATACCAGTATACAGTTTAAAGAATGAGGTGTCAATACATGAATGGACTTGCAGACCTTGAGAACTGTCATGCCAGTGCAACTGATAAAAATGTCCAGGTTGTCAGCCGGTTACCACCTCCACGAAACCATACCTGATTTCCAGGAAAGGAAGAGACATAGACTTATTTATTACTCATCATTATTCATGGAGCTGTAGATACCGCGTTTATCATCAGTTCATGCTAGGGTAGTAAGAGAGGTGGTGGTAAAAGATGACATCGCAATGTCATACTAGTCCCAGAAAGGACCAGGTCAGAATTAAAATCTATTTTTACTAAAGAATATGCCTACATGTATTACCGAGTAGATTTTCTGCAGTTTATTTCATGGAAGAATATTGATTATTCAAGTTATCATAGGAAATCTGAATAAAATGTATATTTGAAGTTAATAGGCTAATAGTGAAAGAAAGGTGAAAAAGGTAGGTTCGAACCAAAAATTTAACAGATAAAATGCAAATAGTGAATGTAGGTTGTAAGTCTCTGACCACATAGATCTATATGCCGTCAATACAAATACGATGATTTGTCAAGGTTGTAAACGTTGCCATTTTGATTTACAAGATAATAAAATTCTCCATATGCATTACCATGTAACTTGGACTTCATTTTGGTTCAATATTTTCTAGTCTTGCATGCTAATTTTACTCGGACATTACTAGTTCAGTTAGATCTACCCAGGGCTTGGTGTAATTTCCACTGTCACTGACAGTAGGCCTCTTTGCAGGGTCAGTATTTCAAGTTTACGGTGGGTATTCTATCCTGTCATTGTAGAATGTGGCCTTACAGTGCTGGCTCCAGTTCAATATAAAGCATGATACTTAATTATCTTGATGAATTTATTACATTTATGTTGTCCAGAAGAAAACAAATACTCGCAAACTCTGGGTGGAACTCTGACGACGGGCGTAACTCTCGGGATACAGGGCTAGGAACTCGGAGGACAGGCGAAACTCTTGAGGACAGGCCAGGGTATTCTCATAGACACGGAACTATGAGGATACAACATCTAAGTTGATAAGGCTGTCCTGGGCTCTCGGTACAAATTGTCCTCTGTCTCGGTTGATTGCAGGTTTGTGTCTTTTGATGTGAATGACTTCCTGTAGTCTCTGTTTGGTCATTCTGGTGAATAGGAAGATTGTGAATGTTTTCCCAATTTATCTGGTGTCGTGGGTGTTCCACAAAGTGATCAGAAATGATTTTCCATTTGTTTTGTCGCTGGAGGCCTTCTGTTCCTCGATCCTGATGTTGAGGGCTCGCATGGTTTCTTCTATGTAACTTTCCTGGCAGAAGAAGTCCATTTTGTAGATAATTTCCTTGGGTTGGGGAGAGTTGGTTGGTGGTATTCATCCTGTTGCATTAAGGTGGTTTTAGGTGATTTTTTTTTTTTTTTTTTTTTCTTTTTCTTAATTTGATGCTAAACATTCAATTTCAACAAATAATGTCACAGTCACCATCTCCGAGCTTATTGCCTTATCATTTTGTGCAGATTGGCTTTTCCTTGTGCAGGTACATGGTCACCCTGTTATCATTGATGGCTGTTATCAGCTCGTGTTAAGAAAGTTACAGGCCCTTCAATGTTGACCAGTATTTGGCTATGCACACTATTAAATCAACACTATTCTTATGGAATGTTCATGGGTACTGAGGTATGCACATAATTATACATGTATACATGATAATCTTGGATAGAAATATGTGATGGTTATATTCTGGCATAATGCAAGGTTTTGATTGGTTGAAAAGGTTTTTGGGTTTCTGGTGACTGAAATCTTTTAGGAAACACCAAATGGCTAATTATATGAAAAATTGAAACTTCCAATGTCTATTGAGGTATTACAGGTTAAAGTCTATGTCATGTACGTTTGTGTCATTTGTTCATGATTCGGTGGTACTATATTCATGGATGAAGGTACATGTATAGTTAATGTAACTCAATTTGTTAGCCTTTGCTGGCTTTTCATGAATTGTATTATGGTTATCTCATAGATCAGGCAAATTGTAAGACAACAAAGGATAGAAAGATGATTGGTGCTGCTGGCATATAAAAATGTGGCCGTGGGTGGTATTGGCAACTAAATATATCTATAATTCTAAGCTAAGTACTGCTTACCTGAAGTAGTTGGTTTATTACACACTGCACTTTACACAAGATGTCTAGACCACTTGTGTCAACAAAGTTCGTTTGTTCTTCAGTTTTATGTACGATATATGCCATTTGGTCTTGAATCTTACTCTAAGGATACTGTACACAATGCATAAACAGGCATTCCAGAACCCAGAACTTTAGGTGAGGGTCCAGGAGTCCCCTAATATTTTTGGTTGTTTTGTGTGGGAGTGAGAGGAGGGGGATGGGCAGGGGCACCTACTTGTAACAGAGCAGATGTAATGCTGCCATTTTGTAGTGCTGTCTCACTAAAATATGCTGTAATCAGACATGACACCCCACTCAGTCACATCATACTGACACAGAGTCCTTGTTCTATCCTCTTAATGCTGAGCGTGAGCGAGGAAGCAACAAGTTCCATTTTTCAAGTCTTTGGTATGACCCGGCCTGGGATTGAACCCAGTACCTACCGCTTACGAGGCCGATGTTCTAAAAATTAGGCCACTGCAGTGTGGTCTGCTGAAGTTGGGAGACAATGTTGACCGCACTATATGCGAGTCGCACTTTTGGAGTTTTCATTGCAGCAGCATTCATATTGCAGATATATATTGGGAGACATATGAGTGACCGTGCTGGACTGAAACCTGCTTTATAATGAACCATGTTATAATGAGGGACAAGTTTAGCTAATTGAGATTTCATACCATGTGCAACATTTGGTCAATGGTAATCCATGGACGGACATCATCATGTTGGGAGTTGAAGAAGATAATTTCCTGTCTTCAGCTGCGTCTTCATAAAGGGTTGAAATGCCTCATGCAGGGGCAGAAGATTCTGGGCACGGGTACTATCTGTTTCTTATGCAGCAGAAGACATACCCGGGTCACCCATTGGATGTCCTCTATGAGCGTGATAAGATGACAAGGCATGCGTTGGTGCTGAGCATTCTCGGTGGTGTCAACTTGAGCTTTATCAATAATAGCATCGACATGAACGTGAATTATTGACAAAGAATTGGTAGCCAATATTATTTTGAAGTTTATTTCTCTTATTCAATGTATTTCCTGTTAAAACAAATAGCAGGTGCACATCTTCGAAGCATGTCTAATAAGCCTGGAAAATAAAAAAAAATAAAAAAAACAAACAAAACCAGCCAATCAAAACTCTAGCACTAGTTGATTATACAATTTTGGTGTGACAGATGGACTGACGGCCTTCGAAGTGGAGGCATAAAAATCCCAGGAGAAATGTACCATACAGACAGAAAGTATAAGTTTCACTTCACAAACTTTTCTACTTATTTACTTCAGTCTAAAAAATCCACAGTTCTAGAAAGTCGGAGATATGCTGTCACAATGTGCTGGACGTGAAATGGCGAGTTCTGGCACATTGTGATAAATACCAGAAGTTTGATTCTAGATCCAATGTCTGTCTGTAGCCAATACTGGTGATGTTTAGATCTACAGGTAGTTGTGAAGAGAGCTAACAAAAACCATATGAAATGATTTTTGAGAGGGAAAGAATAATTTGGTCGTCAGCGGGATTCGAACTCACAATCCCGGTTTATCGCGCCGATGGTCTAACAAAAGCCAGTAAACCATTACTGTTGGTTTATCAATTCCTCCACACCATTCTTGTTTGATCAAATGCTTCCTGTATTACTGTTCAACGTTAATTAGAAGTGGCAGTGTGTGAAATCAATAGTATTTTTTTATTTATTTTAGTTCATTCGTATTGAGTTCAATGTTTGGATAATCCAAACTTTATAAATAGGAAAGGTTTGACATTAAAATGGACCTTAAAATTAAAATTGATCAAAAGTAGTAAGAAAAATTGACTTTGACATTATCCCCCGATAACAAGCCCTCATCAGAACATGG
Organism: Hanleya hanleyi; assembly: GCA_036873755.1. Classification (NCBI taxonomy): domain Eukaryota; kingdom Metazoa; phylum Mollusca; class Polyplacophora; order Lepidopleurida; family Hanleyidae; genus Hanleya; species Hanleya hanleyi. The sequence goes on along the minus strand of JAVTVY010045115.1, from coordinate 95,137 downwards.
AGTCAAATATAGATATATTTAACTCCATGATCAGAACGGCCACCATACAAACAAGTGAGGGTCTTCCAGCCAGCCCAGATGTCTTCCATGGGTGCTTCATCGGAGAACACTTCAGCATTCCCTCTGAACTGAGGGTCACTGCTCAACTTCGGAGAGCCTCTCCCTTCCCAATTCCCCAAAAACGTGGTGTGGTGTCGCATCCGGTCATCGCATGTATGGATGGCATTAAGTAGCATATCTCCGGACCCATTGTGTTCTGCAGTCAGATAATGTTCCAGATGCGTGGCGACTTTGTGTTCTTTCTCCTTTCTGACCTAAAGAATAGGCCAAAACGAGTGTGGATCCGCATGAAAGCACAGCAGCACTAACAGATCTGAATCTTCTCCTATGAAAGAAGTGGCCTGTTTGGTAGCAGAGTTTGCTGCAGTCTGGACAATCAGTAAGTCATCGTCCCCCTCCGCATGGACGGTCTTCAGCCCATTTACGATCAACCTCTCACTGAGCATGAGTATGAGCATTTGTTTGTTTATACACACGCAAATTGTGTACTGGAGCGGTATGGTACCATAACAGTGACTATGTCTTCAACGTAACAGTACCGTGGCGGTACCAGAGTGGTCCGTCTGTGGTTGTGTGTTCGCTCCAGAACCGCCACGGTACTGTTTTGGTGATGAGGTAGTCACCGCTACGGTACCATACCGCTCTGGTCACAATGTTTTCACTGGCGGGGAACTTACATATACTTTACTCCTATACTTTGTTTTGAGCGGCATCCCACCAACGAATTTCACTTGGGCACCCACAGCACCTTTCGTTCGCCATAGATGTCTTGCATCTTTTGTGGACTGGCCTGAATCTTACCCATCAAGAACAATGACGGGACTGGTATACATAACATAATTTACATAGCTGTTGCAAATACAATCAAATGTTTCATCTCGCTTACATGCCAGTCGTTGGATGGGTGAACCATCATCTAGCACTTGGGGCATATGTTCTTCATCTGATGCAGGCATCTCACTCCCTCGTCCCAAAGCTACAAAGCTCATGTTTGAAGATTTCTTCGATATTTTCCGTCACTTTAGCTGTAACCGTCAAACAAACGTTGGAAGAGTAGCTGAGGATTTACTTGGATCGACTTTCCGCGTCAAATTTAGCAGAAATCTTGTGGCCCATCATCACCACCTGGTTTCTTTTCTTGAATACGTAACCCAGGGCGTTTTTTCCTTATGGGTATTAACAGTAACGTCTGCTGTGACACCGGTTGCAATGTTTCGCAGGAATGGATCATGTACGAAGAGATTTCGGTCCTGCATGACAGATTATCCTGATTGTCTCTTGTCTTTCTGATCTTGGTCGCGTCTTTATGTTGATCACTTGTCACATAGCTCGCATCTGTGAGATCCTGCATGGTATAATTTACACCAGCACATGCTGGCATAGACAACAACCACTATGTTCTTTGCGATTCGGCATTCCTCTACCACGTGTCGGTCCTCCCGTTTTCAAGTACTCCCTCGTTTGGGCCATTATTGACTATCTGGCGGTCACATAGTTCATCATTTTCCAACAGATGACTTGATAGGGCTATTACACCATCGCTCTGAAATATTTGCATCTAACACTGCTCAAGCCGGTGCTAGAGGGTAGTGTGGTCATGTCATTCAATATGTCCACATGAACAGCTACAATCAAAGCGTGGCTGGGATACAAATCATCACATGGATGACTTTTGGTTCCTGTGATGTTTTAGAAATATGGAGTCTCGTGAGTGCGCCGGCATCGTATTCCACCACTCTTTTAATGTTGCGTTTAATTCATGCTTCTCATCAACACCTGTTCTATCACAAGGTCTGATGAAAGCCTGCCCAGAATCGATCACTGCACCGAATAACAAGGAGCTCATTGTTGAAAAACACCTACACACCTGAATGTTGAGTCTGAAGCTGAAATATTTGCTGGAGGTAAATATACATTTGGCATATAAGTTATGTCCCGCCGTGATTTAAAGTCCCATTTTGCCGGGGTAGATAACTCTTTGTAGCGCTAGGTCGCGTGGAGGTCACGGGGCGGTCAAGTGGACTAGGGTGACGTCACTTCCCATCTATATGTGGCATGTATTCCTCCGCGGTCTGACGGTAATGCGGTCTGCCTCCGCGAACAGAAAGTAGTCCCAAATACGTGGTCTACAATAGGGGCCTGTATTGTACAATTTACGGGAAAATGCCTGTATGGGATATGGGGGTGGTCATTTTTTTGTGGATTTTACTATGGGTTGTTTGGTCTAGTTTTCTTCGTCTCACCACGAAAAACCGGAGCTAAGCGGTGAAATTTTTCGAAAAGTACCGGGTAGGTCTGAAAATAGGCCCATACTGGTTCATGGGGGATAGGTCCATACGGTTCATTGCCGTATGGGTTGTTTGGTCTTGTTTTTCTCGTCTCGCCACGTAAAACCCGATGGGAAGGGTCCCGAAGTTAAGCGGTGAATTTTTTTGAAAAGTTCACGGAGGTCTGTATATAGGCCCATACTGGCTATGGGGGATAGGTCCATACTGGGAAATCCACACATGTTCATTGCGGTATGGGTTGTTTGGTCTTGTTTTTCATATCTCGCCACGTAAAACACAATGGGAAGGGTCCCGAAGTTAAGCGGTGAGATTTTTTGAAAAGTTCACGGAGGCCTGTATAGGCCCATGCTGGCTATGGGGGATAGGTCCATACTGGGAAATTCACACATGTTCATTGCTGTATGGGTTGTTTGGTCTTGTTTTTCTCGTCTCGCCACGAAAAACATGATGGGAAGGCCTCGAAGTTGAGCGATGAAATTTTTTGAAAAGTTCAGGTACCGGGTAGGTCTGTATATAGGCCCATAGGCCCATACTGGCTATGGGGATAGGTCCATACTGTGAAATTCACACATGTTCGTTGCGGTATGGGTTGTTTGGTCTTGTTTTTCACGTCTCGCCACGTAAAACACGATGGGAGGGGTCTCGAAGTTAAGCGGTGAAATTTTTTGAAAAGTTCATGGAGGTCTGGGTAGGCCCATAGACCCATACTGGCTATGGGGTATAGGTCCATACTGGGAAATTCACACATGTTCATTGCCGTATTGGTTGTTTGGTCTTGTTTTTCACGTATTACCATGTAGAACACGATGGGAGGGGTCTCGAAGTTAAGCGGTGACATTCGACATGTCCAGGAGCCGGGTAGGTCTGTATATTAGGCCCAATAGGCCTACTGGCTCAGTGGATAGGTCCATACTGGGTGAACGTTTTGGGGTGTAGGTGAGCCCCTAATGGTCCCATGGTGTCGTATGAGGTCTTATTTTGAGCACCCGACTGGACTAATGTATCGTCCGTTTTCAATATTCTGCGCATGCGCAGTGTGGTCGTAGTATAGAAAGCAGGCATTTTGGGGGTGTGTTTGGGGTAGGGATAGACCACTATTGGTCCAAATGGGTCGTGGGAGGTGTCAAAGCGAAGCTTTTTTGGGGTAGAGCCAGAATGGCATGTTTTTAATGCAAGTCGCGTCAATTTGCGCATGCGCAGTTGGGTGTAGTAAGTAAAGTGGCCATTTTGGGGGTGCGTGGGGGTGTGTTTGGGGTAGAGAGGGACCATCCTTGGTCCGAATGCGTCGTGTGGGGTGTCATCTTGTAGCTCTCGAGGTGTAGACCCCGATTTGAGGGATTTCCATGTCATCTATGACGTCGTCGGTGACGTCATCAGTACGAGTGGTAGCGAAAGTGGTTATTTTGGGGAGTGCGTGGGGGTGTGTTTGGGGTAGAGATGGACCACCCTTGGTCCGAATGCGTCCTGTGGGGTGTCATTTTGTAGCTCTGGGGGTGTAGACCTCGATTTACGGGATGTCCACTGCATCTGTGGCGTCATTGGTGACGTTATCAGTACGAGTAGTAGTGAAAGTGGGCATTTTGATGTAGAGATGGACCACTATTGGTCTGCATGCGTCGTATGGGGTGTCATCTTGTAGTTCTCGTGGTGCAGACCCCTATTTGAGGTATGTTCACCTCATCTGTGACGTCATCGGTAACGTCATCAGTAGTAGTAGCCAAAGTGGGCATTTTTGGGGTGTGGAGGATGGTGTTTCGAGGTAGAAATGGACCATCCTTGGTCCGAATGCATCGTGTGAAGTGGCATCTTGTAGCAACGCCCGCCAACGCCAAGCTCAAGGCTTCAACGGCCTGGTGAATTAGCCCAAAAGCTCTGATTTTCCTGGAATTGTCACTAATTCATTAGAAATGCTGTGACGCCCGTCAACGTCCGTTGTTACGCTTACCGCCCTAGCATAACGCCTTGACGCCATGATATAGACATATGAGAGAAAAACAACAACAAGGATGACAGATGAGAGAACAACAACAAGTTTTCATATGGTTTATTCTCCCCAATGTTACATCATACCCACGCTGGGGGAGCCACGTTGGGTATGTTTACAATTCGAGAAGACTTGTCCAATCAGAGACCGCCATTTGGCATTGTATCTGTCATATTCGTTCTTGCCCGTTAGATGTATTCTCGGCTGCTCTTCCAACCAGAAGCCTTCTTTAAGAAAGTCTCATCTTCGGCCATGTTCGCTCTCATCCGTTTGTTCTAATCGTCGTCGGGCAGTCCAGGATATTGTTCTGGCAGCATGTCCTGAAAGAGTTGTTTGTGCTTTCTGATCGCATTTTCCAGGGCCTCGGTGGATGGTAGCCCCATATCCTCTTCCAAGTGATGCTTGGTCTCCATGATGGACCTGTGCGTGGGGTCATTTCAAGCGGCAGTAAGGTATACTGTTCATAGATCGCCATGACTGTTTTCCTGATGCAGGGGCGCATTTGGGTGTACGCCTGTTGTAAGTTATCCTGTCCGGCGTCCTCGATCGCTGCAGCGTGTGTATTGATAGCTTCATACACAATACGATCCCAGAAGGTCATCTTCTCTAGCCAAGTCGAGGTACATCACGTTGCTCTGTACATTGCCTTGGCATACTTCTCTAGTAAAGTTGGAACGTGAATCCTCATCGATGAGTGGGATGCAGAGACGGCTTGCTGCATCCAATCAGAATGTGCGTTACGTAGCAGTTGATTACCAAAATGGCGGCCCCCACTAAGAACGAGCTGTGTCGAATGTACGGGGAAATTCTGCCGAAAGGAAAAAGAAGCATTTTCACGGTCGGTGTTCTGATCAATTGAGTCAGCTTTTGGGATGCGCTGCACGGTCGAACGATAAGAAATCGCCTTACGAGTGTGGTCGACTTGAAATTGAAGGGGAACAACTCCTGGAGGCAAAAAATCGCTCATTGTTAAAACATCCACCAGGTGTCACAGAGCAGTACTCCTATGCCACCAGCCAAGAATGTCAAGGCCGCGTAGAGAGCTTTGCGATGTAGTTGACTTGGCTGATGAAGATGCCAGAAAGTAGGTTCTGCCTCACTTTCCTGGGATGTAGGCTGACTATCTGAGGTCAAGCTCTCCGTATCAGTAGATAGACTCTCAGTAATCTCAGTTTCGGTATCAGTCGATGGACTCTCAGCAGTCTCTGTATCAGCTTCTACCTCAACGGACTCCTCGGAGTCTTCAATCCCATGCATATTTTTCTGGTGAGTAGTATACTAAGACCGATCTGAGTCACATTTCACCCGGATGTAACTATGACGTCACGGGTCACTGAGTGCAAGTGTGGGAGGTGGGTTCAAAATGGCGGCTGTGTGTGGTGGGTTCAAAATGGCGGCTGTGGGTGGTGGGTTCAAAATGGCGGCTGTGGGAGGTGGGACCAAAATGGCGGTTGTGGGTGGTGGGACCAAAATGGCGGCTGTGGGTGGTGGGTTCAAAATGGCGGCTGTGGGTGGTGGGTTCAAAATGGCGGCTGTGGGTGGTGGGTTAAAAATGACGGCTGTGGGTGGTGGGTTCAAAATGGCGGCTGTGGGTGATGGGTTCAAAATGGCGGCTGTGGGTGGTGGGTTAAAAATGGCGACTGTGGGTGGTGGGTTCAAAATGGCGGCTGTGGGTGGTGGGTTCAAAATGGCGGCTGTGGGTGGTGGGTTCAAAATGGCGGCTGTGGGTGGTGGGTTCAAAATGGCGGATTGTAGAAAAACGTATAAAAGGAGGCGATTTTTTAGGGGTGGGGTGTATTCATTGCACTACCTGCCTGACTGACCTGACCTGACCAGCCTGCTTGCCTGCCTGCCTGCCTGTCTGCCTGCTTGCCTGCCTCACCTCTAGCCTGCCTGCCTGCCTCACCTCTAGCCAGCCTGCTTGCCTGCTTGTATGAGCTGTGGAGAACCTTTTACTTTTTTTCATTTTACCAGTGCAAATTCACCAGACTATTACACCGTAGCAGTTACTCACCAGCCTGAGCCCACAGTCATGGAGTCATACCTTTTAGTGAAGCTTCGAAAGTACCGTGTTCGCCTCATTGATGAAATGCAGCATGTGGCCGAATTATGTGATCTGCTTATGGAGGAAAACATACTCCTGAAACAGCGTGTCGAAGATATCATGGCTGAGAAAACCACTTCATCACAAAACAGAGCCCTCATCGAAGGTCTACTGCGCTCTACCCCCTATGCATTTCTAGCCTTCGTGGAGGGGTTGAAGAAGACGGGAAATGAAGAACTAGCAGATCTACTTCAAGCCCACGTTGTACAAGATGATGACATCTTAGCCACGCACACCACCCCAGAGCGTACACCTGCCAAACGCGGTGCACGACCCAAACGGCCCCGACTAACACCTTTAGAAATACCTGAGCCAGTGCTTCAGCCAGTGCCCCAGCAAGTGCTTGAGCCCGTGAAAGAAGAAGAGGTGCAACTGCCTATGTCTGTGCAGGAGATCAATAACATTATCCAGCAGGCCTACCAGGCAGCCCACACGAACATTTGGGAGCTCTTAGCCTATTTAACTGTGAGTGTCAAAGACGAAGAAGTGCATTTTAACGCACCGGCCTTTAACGACAGACCAGCTAGGCATATCGCCTTGACCTTCGACACCTGGCTAAAACTACAGACCCTTGATTACGCCATCGATGCGGTCATTGACCAGCAGGGCAGTGACGAAGCGAAATTTTATGTGGGTGACGACATCTTTGTCAGCTGTGCCTATTTCAACGACCAGCTCCTGGTGCATATACGCAAATGGAAAATGAGGTTAGATACGCAAGAGCGTGTTCCTTGTCCTCAGGGTGTCACCTTGAAAATAACGGCGTGGCGGAAGTTGCAGAGTCTCACAGCTACAATTCATGAAGCCCTGTCTGACCAGGTGACTCAGTATATTTGTAAGAAGTACATCGACACATTCCTGGATCATGTCAGACCTCGCATTCGACACTTGCGTATCGAAGCATGTGCAGGCTGTGGGAACAACAGTCCGATAAACATGCATACGTGTGTGGAGAATATAATACCCTCATACGCGCTCATCACTGAGGCACTACAGACCGTCACCGAGGAGCAAATTGCCCTGGCATTGGAAGCTGCCTGCGCTCCCAGAATTCCACGTGAACAGATTGCTACCTACATCTACGTGCACCAGGGGCGGAAAGACGATGATGAGTTCAAACAAGTCTTGTTGCATAACTATTGAACATTTCAAGTCTGGTGTTGAAAACATTTACCGTATTCCTACACGTTCATTGAAGCGCCTTGATAGCGTATAATTGTATTAAAATTCAATACTCAAGAGTTTTACTTTTAATTGTATTAAAATTCAATACTCAGAGTTTTACTGAAGACGTTCATTCTATTGTCTTGTATAAATATTGAACATTTTCAAGTCTTATTGCATTGGAACATTCAGACATTATCATCTGCCAGTCTTGCTCAAGCTGAAAATACGGCTTCTCTCCTCACGTATTCCTACACTATGTTCATTTTATGTTCATTCTATGTGCATTGAAGCGCCTTCATAGCGTATAATTGTATTAAAATTCAATACCCAGAGTCTGGTGAACACGTTCATTCTATTTGTGTTAATAAAAATAGTAGAAAATTCAAAAAATGGCTGTTAGTGTTCATTCTTTTGCAAAGATAATTGTATTAAAAAAATGCAACATTAAGAGTCTATTGTGGTGAAGACCGTAGGTTTTTTCATAGGGGTGATGGGAGCTGGTGTTTTTTGTACTTTGAGTTTAGAAGTTCTCTTTCGAAAACATGGGTTGGCCCTGAAAAGGGCCTTTGGAAAAGTTTTAGGAGCGGTAGATTCTCTTTACCCCGGCCACCTGCTTCCTACACACGGGACACTTGATCTTTAAATGCTGTTCGTCCGTTTCAGCGCAGTGGCACGTGTCCCCTATACATGTTAGCGTCACCCAGCATTCTTCACATAGGCATAAATGCCCGCACGGAAATAGGGCGTACAGGCTTTCGTCGTCTGTACACACGCTGCAGCTTGATTTACTTTCTTCCTTATCTAGGTCTTGTTGTTTTAAATTCACAGCGTCCATTTGATCCATGTCTTGTCTCATGTGATTAATCTGCTCGTTGAGGCGGGTTACCTCGGCCCAAGAGCATGGTGGTGTTGTTGTTGTTGTTGTTGTTGTAGGTGGCGTTCGTGTTTCTGTAGCCGGCGTTGTTATAATTGGTGTTTGGGTAGCCGTTGTATTTGCTGGAGGTCTGTTACTGTTTAACCACTCTAGGTCGGGGAGTTCTTCATCGTCCGTAGGTACATCCTCATCTTCTTCCATTGCCACCCTCCTCCTCATCTCCTCGTCTTGTTCTTCACTTCGCCGTCTCATCAACCTCGCATCTTCTTCCATTGCCACCCTCCTGAGCTCTTCGAGTTGTTCTTCACTTCGCCGTATCATCGTTTCGTCGGCAATAACCCGCTCAAAGCTTGTAATTATTGTCACTCCATCGTTATGTTCTTCACTCGTAATCACCTCTCTGTGTTCTCTAGGATCGTTGAATAGCCTTCGTCTTGTACCCATGATTGTAGTTGTGAATAAATGGCAACATACTACGCGTTTTTTATAGTCTAGGCGTTCTGTGGGTGGTGGGACCAAAATGGCGGCTGTGGGTGGTGGGTTCAAAATGGCGGCTGTGGGTGGTGGGTTCAAAATGGCGGCTGTGGGAGGTGGGTTCAAAATGGCGGCTGTGGGTGGTGGGTTCAAAATGGCGGCTGTGGGAGTGGGTCCAAGATGGCGGTACCTGCTAAAAAAATTATGTGTTTTATTTTCCCAACTTTAAAACCGGTCTCATTTTTGCAATAAATGTGAGTTCACTGCAGCATGTTTTATCGAAAAGAAAAAAAGTAGGAAATTTTATCCTTGGGCTACGGTAACACAGTCCATTTGACACCCATAGCTCTACTCACATTTGCCAGCACACTGTATAGTGCTGTGTTACCGTAGCCCGTGTGATACTATAAAATTTCCTAGTTTTCTTTCGATAAACTGGCTACAATTTTCAGGGTGACATTATAAGGCTGTGAGGAACATACTTGACGTATTTTTACCCAGGAAAACCGATTTATTTCCAGTGTACCGGGTTTTCTACACTACCCTAACCATAACGTTGCGGGTCTAAAAATCGATAGAATCATTAAAATAGTGGCTTAGTCTACCGCTACCCTTCTAAATTTTTCAATGCTACACGATCAGTTGCCACCAGTTCAACTTGAAATAAATTTTATACGTGCACTCGCATTTATTGCAAAATGACACCGGTTTAAAATTGGAAAAGAAACACAAAATATTTCTTCAGCGTAAGTCAGCACAAAGATGTGATATAAAAATTTCGCTCACGTCCGCGCGTTACACTATAAATAGCGCGCAGTATTTACTGATTCATTCACAATTATGCCAGTCTGTATGAGACGTGGAGAAGCTTTTCATTTTACCAGTGCAAATTCACCAGCCTATTACACAGTCATGGAGTCACCCCTGGCTGAAACCATGGATATTGACAACCTGTTACAAGAGTTCATGATAGATGATGAACTACAACCGCTAGAGAACATCGATATGGTACATGATGAGCCATGGCTGGATGATATTATACAAGACCTATTTAAAGATGAACACCAACCACAGGGCGACGGCGATAATGAAGACCCCCCAGGAGCGACACCGGATCTTAGTCACCCCCCAGGAGCGACACCGGATCTTACGGCACTCGAATACCAACGATTTGACGAAATGGACCGAGTGCTAGAACATATCTACAAACAACAACATGAAGAACAAAGCCTCCAAGCTGAAGAAGGAGAAGAAGAAGAAGAAGAAGGAGAAGGAAAACAGGAGAAGAGGAAAGACTCAAGAAAACACAGAAAAGGAGAGTACCCGGAAAAGAAAAAGAAAGACTCAAGAAAAAACAGAATAAGAGAGAACAAAAGAAAAATAAGCGAAAAAGAAATCGAACAAAATTGAAGACGTCATGCACTACGCTACCGCAATAGAAAGAAGACTGGCACCCAACACAGAATGCCAAGCAGCACAATATTTACGCTGCGTGGAATGCTGTAATCACTTCGCCAAATACGCCATTTTCCCCTGTGGGCATCAAGCCTTGTGTATAGCCTGTATACACCGACATGCCCGATTACCAGAGCTTCCGGACGATTACAACCCCCTAGTGTGTAAACTCATAGCGTTGACATGCCCGGTGTGTACTGTGAGAAGACAATCCCACCTGTCCCCAACGATGTAATCCCTTACATCTTCCAAAGGCCCTTTTCAGGGCCAACCCATCTTTCCGAAAGAGGAAACTTGTAAACTCAAAGCACAAAATAAAAAAATAACACCAACTCCCACTACTGCACAGAATGTCAATTAAAAAGTCATTAAAATGCCATTAGAATGCCATTAATATGCGAATATCCATTAAATTCCCCAATTAATTTTTGTTCCAATATTTTTAATGGGCAAAATATTGTCCCATTAAAACACCATTAAAAATTCAACTTAATGGCACACTGTAACAAATTGCCATTAAATTGCGCTGGATATCAGGGACTCAAATTTTAATGGTGTATAGATGCCATTAACATTTGCATGAAGCTGAAATTAATGGCCTGCATTTGCCATTAAAATTATTAATGGGGTCAGTGAGAAAGGTTAATGGCTTTTTAATGCCATTAATCTTCCTCTAAAATTGCAATGTACTGAAACTAGTGGGGTTTATGCAAGGTATAATATTAATATGCGTCTATTTATAACATGAGAATGGATGCTCATTGGTGGTCTACAAGGTGTCTACACCCAGGTCCGCGCGACCACCCTTCCTGGGTTAATTTACAATCCGCTCATTTTGCACAAAATTTTTGCATGGGTTAGCCCTAAAACACTGAGAAAAAAAACCCTGTGTGTTGGAAGTAAGGGGTGGTTGGCCCTGAAAAGGGCCGTTGACGGGGCAGGGATTGTTTTTTGGTGTTGGAGATTGGTAATACTATAGAATATAGAGGACATGATGTAGGACCTGTGATTTGAATTGAATGTGCCAAGTTAGAAGTTCTCTTTCGACAACAATTGGTTGGCCCTGAAAAGGGCCGTTGAAGTCAATTTGTTGACCCTGTTTTCTTCAGGGTGAGTTTTCCTGTCTACTCATATATCGCTGACGGAAAAATATCTGTAGGGTTCCAACGTGTACCGGTGTTGTTCTTGTGGCTCATGGTGCACAGAAATGGGCATGTCTTGGAGGAAATTGGCTGGTTGTATGGCGCCTATATCCACAAATTCTGGCTCTTGTTGTTCTTGTTCTTGTGGTGGAGATTCAGGATGCAATTCCTCCATTGCCTCTTTTAAGTGGACCAACCAGGCCTCGTCGCTGACTGTTCTGGCGGTAATGATGAGGGCACGCAGAATGTTGGCTGCCTCCGGACTGAAATCATTATCCACTTCTCTACACCATTCACGGACTTGTCCCAACCAATAATCTTTGACCGCCTTGATCATTTTTTTCTTTTCCCTCCTGGCCGCCACTATTTTCGCCACAGCTCCCGTCGTCGATATCTTCACCACCCTGACATTCCTCACTCCGTTGTTGTTGTTGGCCATTTCTTTCTTTCTTTCAATACGTCTTGTCAGTCTGGTGAAAGGTTTTGGAATGCCGCTCACCACGCTCCCGCTGGCTTTATACTGACATACAGGTGATTTTCATTGGCTGTTTCAACCTCGGTGATGCTGGCTTCATTGGTTCTTTTTAGCGATAGCTCATTTGCTCTTTTTAGCGATAGCTCATTGGCTCTTATTCGGGTCTGCTGATTGGCCAATAGTGGGGGCCCCCACCCTTCCTGGGTTACGCCAGAATCCCGTCATTTTGCACGAAATTCGTCTAGTGGAAATTTCCATGTTAAATGATTGCATGTATTAATAACATGAGAGTCGATGTACACATCACTGGCCTACAAGGTGCCTACGCCGTGGTCCGTGCGACCACCCTTCCTGGGTTAACTCACAATCCACATATTTTGCACGAAAATTCGTCTATGGCCAATTCCCAGGTTAAATGATTGCAGATAACATTACAGCCCGAATCATCACGGACTTTCACGAAGGGTGAGGGTGGAATAAAAACTATAAAGTATACGGCTACGGATAGAGAGAGAGAGAGAGAGAGGTGCGAAAAAAAACCTATAACGTGTACGGCTACGGACTAGGGGTTTTTACTCACCCGTCATCACGGACTTTCACGAAGGGCAAGAATCGATATATACACATTTGCCTCGTCGGTGTTTTGTCATTCACCACTATGGCAGCGCACGGAGCGGAGCTTGCCTTCTTCCAACTCACGCCTGACGTCATCCTCATCGTCTATGACCATGAACTGCAGCTCATCGAAGAACATCCCCGAGAGGTGAAGCTATGTTTAACCCTAGCAGGATGGACTCTATTGACACGGTTGTTACAGGGAAAAGAGCCCGAAGTCGATTTCATGCACGTGGGAGTCGGTGTCTACCTACGAAGTGGTAGAGATGATTCTTTTTTCCCCCGGTTAGAACAGTGTGGTGGTGCCTCTATCCTACTCCGTCCGGCATTATGGCAGGCGCTGAAAGCTATTATCACCGACGTCCACGACGTACTCCACCCCCAGGTGCACTCTGTAGCTACCCGCACTCTTACACCGGACTGCACCCTATTGTTGTATCCCCAACGCGTGGAGCTCATCGATGACGACAGTAGGTGTTGGTGTACGTCTGAACCAGCGCGTGTCTCTTTATCCCCGGAAGGCTGGACTACCTTGAAACGGGTGTTATTGGGTGACCTCGACGGTGATAGCATTCACCTGTGTGACGACGTCTACATTTTCCGCGGTCCCTATTTTGCTCGACTCCTCTGTCTCAAGCGAGGTGGTTTTACTCTGGACCCCGATCTATGGACGGCTTTGGAACAAGTAGTCCCCATGGTCGATGAAGTACTATCTCTACAGGACCCCCTCACAGAATAGTACGACTCAGTCTGTGCCCACCTGGTATTGACACTATAAATACCAGGGTGAGACAGAGTGTGTGTCATTCACCGTTCGACATTGGAGCAAGCATGTCACCCGACCTACGAGCCATCCTGCCCCTTACACCCCAGGTGGGGTTACACGTCTATGAAGATAAAGTCACCCTGGTGGAAGACCGTGGAGATATTTGCTGGTCGCCCGCTGAGACCGTATCGAATACGGTGACGCTACCTCGTGACGGCTGGACCAAATTTAAACGGGTGTTGAGCGGTGAGCTCGACGGACACCTCATCCACATAGACAATGCCATCTACGTATACCTTGCACCTTTCTTCCTACGCCTGGGCCGCTACCAAGACGCTACGCGAGGCTTCACCCTAGTCCCCGATCTGTGGTCAGCCTTGGAGAAAGTGGTGCCTATTGTGAACCAGCTGTTTACACCGGACGAGCGATCATCAGATCAGTTGGGATGGGCTCGTGCTATGGAGGACGCGCTGGCTGAACCCCATGAACAACTACATGAACCCGATACAGCCTTGGAACTCCCCAGGAAAAGTACTATATCTATAGGGTGCACAGAGGCTAGAGTGTCAGTGTCACCTCATGAAGCGAACACACCACATCCGGACGGGGACCCAGGGGCACCCCGATGAGGGGTAGGAAGACAGGCACCCCGATGAGGGGGTCCCGAAAGGGAAAAGGTGGACGGAATCTACGTACCACTGTGAACAAGGTGTTAACCGATTTGTATTACAACCCTACCAGTCCAGCCGCGTATAGCGCTGTGGGAGCGCTCGCTCGATCTGCCCATTCCCAAGGCATCAGTCGAACTGAAGTTCGAGACTGGTTAAAAACCCAAGACACTTATAGTTTACATCGAGCAGCCCGACGACATTTTCGCCGTAACCGAGTCATCGTAGGAGGCATAGACGCACAATGGCAGGCTGATTTAGTGGATATGAGTCGATTTGCACCTCACAATGATGGACATCGGTACATGTTGACCTGTATCGATATTTTATCCAAGTACGCATGGGTACTACCCATTCGCACCAAAACAGGAGAGAATCTGGTACGGGCGTTCCAGCAGATTTTCAAGACGGGGCGCAAACCCCTCTATTTGCAAACGGATGAAGGCACAGAATTTCTCAACCGACCCTTTCAAGCCTTTCTTAAGAAACAGAAGGTATTTTTCTTCCATACGTACAACGAGACCAAAGCCTCTGTGGTGGAACGATTCAATCGGACCTTCAAAGGACGAATGTACAAGTATTTTACTGCCAAAAACACCCGACGGTACATCGATGTACTACCTCAACTGGTCCAAGGGTACAATCGAGCCTATCATCGCAGTATCCAGCGAGCTCCCCTCGATGTGACAGAACGCAACGAACATCAAGTGCGTGGTACGCTGTACTCACCCAGTCCACCACCACTCACGTCACCCCGTTACAAACGCGGAGATGTGGTACGGATCAGTAAAGTGAAAGGACAATTTGAGAAAAGTTACTTGCCCAACTGGAGTGACGAGCACTTTGTCATCGTTCGCCATAAACCTCGACAGCCACACGTCTATCAACTGGAAGATCTACAAGGAGAAACACTGCAAGGCACGTTTTACGAGGCAGAATTACAACCCGTAGTGAAAACACCGAAAGACTACTACACGGTGGAAAAGATTTTGAAAACGGAACGCCGACGTGGCATCCCCTATCATTTCGTCAAATGGCAACGTTGGCCCCGTTCGTTTAATTCCTGGGTGTCAGGCCGTGACATGAAACGCCTATAAATTCTAACCCCTATCACCTCCATCCTTCAGTGTAGGGTTGTACCATGGATAGTGCACATCTACCCTTACTGTTACGGACTCGAAAAGCACAAGTCGGTACTGTAGTGTGTCTAGTAGTGCTTCTGGGTACCTTATTTGGAGGCGTGTTCTACGATTTGGCGTACGTGATATCCTGTTTCAACACCCTTCGTCCAACAATTCCACCTCAATCATCCACCACCACCACCACCACCACTACGACTCCTACGCCATCTTCTACCACCACCACTACGACTCCTACGACGCGGCCGACCCCATCCACGACGTCACCTCACTGCCAGCCTCCCGTCGTATCAACCCAGAGACACCCATATACGACGCCCCGTACTACTACTACTACTACGACTCGACCTGATCACCAGCCTCCGTCTACCCTGAGACACCCTTCACCCAGTACACCACCCACGACGCTAAAAACATTTAGAGTGGACTCCCGTGAATCACGTTTACCACGGCAACGGTACCCACCGTTCCACTACGAGCCCCCGGTGGGATCCGAACCCTAAATCACCCTCATAAAAACTATGGATCCTCGGTGGCAGCATCCTTTCACGTGTCTCATCGCTGGACCGACAGGGTCGGGAAAAACACACTTCGTTCAACGCCTCATCCAACACGGGTCAGCCCTCATTTCACCTCCCGTAGCTCGCATCCTGTGGTGTTATGGAGCTTGGCAACCAGCGTACGAGGAACTGGCACGTCTCCCGGGACTCACCTTAGTGGAAGGCTTACCCCCTGACGACATCCCAGAAGACACGTTGGTCGTGGTGGACGATCTCATGACGGAAACGGACAGTCGAATCACCCGTCTCTTTACCAAAGGAAGCCATCATCGTCGGTTGAGCATCATCTACATCGTGCAGAATCTCTTCAGTAAGAACAAAGAGCACAGGAACATTAGTTTGAATGCTCAGTATGTGGTGTTATTCAAAAACCCCAGAGACGCTTCCCAAATTATGCACCTGGCCCAACAGATGTACCCTAAAAACAAGGACTTTGTACGAGAAGCCTTTGAAGATGCTACCCAAGGAGCTCACGGGTATCTACTCATCGACTTGAAACAAGACACCCCCTCGACCCTTCGATTGCGCACCCACATTTTTCCCGGAGAGGTGCAGACGGTGTACACACCCAAATAAAAAGAAGCAACAACTCACTCTAGCCGTCACTTCCTCATCATGTCTGCACGGATACGCAAGCACGCGCCGGCCCTCCGCGTATTACGCAGCGCGCCACCGGAGGTGGGCCGGGCCCTGGTGCGCGGCGCGGATCCCGACTTGGTACGGTGTTTGTGTGAAGTGGCGCATAATGTGTTAAAAGGCAATGTTCCGCTCAGTCCTCTGCAGAAAGGGAAATTGCAACGGCACAAGGCGGGTCTCCGAACGCTGGTGAAGAAGACGGGTAGTGTCAAGAAAAAGAAACAGGTGTTACAGCGAGGTGGATTTCTCGGCGCACTCCTCGCACCCTTAGTCGCTACCGTACTGGGACCGTTACTAGGCTCCATCTTGGGACGCTAACGTCATGGAACATACGAAAAAAATGATGCTGGTGGAACCTCGACTGTTACAGAGTTTGCAATCACCCTATCCCGTGCCTGCCACAGTGCAACAACTCCAGTCTCTGGATGAAGAGATGAATAGTATACTCCAACGTCGACTACCCGATCACGAGAAAATTCAACTCTACCATCATACGCTGAACCGGTACAAGACGTTTATGGATCAATATAGAGGGAGTAGTAGTACACCACTCCCACAACTACCCGCAACGCCCACACTCACACCACCACCGCCCTCACCTCAGCTGGAAGAGGAAGTGTTGGCCAGTGTGCCTAAAGCCTTCAAGACCAAGGCGCGTTTATTGTTGGACCGGGTGAAACAGAATTCCGATATGGGTTGGAACGATGAAGGAAAACTGCTGATTCGAAACCAAGTGGTGCCAGGGTCTCATATGACCGATTTGATCAACGGTATGGTACGTTCTCGCAAACACTCTAATCCACCGGGCTGGGAAGCCTTTGCTCAGGGGTTAAAAGACACGCACACCCCTCAAGAATTGGTAGGGAATCCTAACCGTTGGGCCTTTATGCAGCAATCGACCCGACACCAACCACCACCACCACCGCCCTCCTCTTCTTGGGCCCCCATGTCACCGCCCAAAACACCACAACGACGACGGGGACGTACCAGATCTAAGTCACCGCGACGATCACAACGCCGAGGTAAGGCGCCCAAGGCCTGGGAACCCTACTAGGGCACCCCTATAAAAACCCGCTGCAGAAGCCAGAACAGCTCAGTCGTCATGTTTTACCTGACGTTGCCCAGTAATAGTTCACTCGATGTGTTTCCTGACAACACCTTGGCCAAGTATGTCACTCAATTACCACAACCGTTACATTTACCTGGCCGGTGGGAATGTGGACTGGTGGATATTCAGTACCCTTACTCGTGGTACAACGTACGAGACCAAGAAGTATGGTACGACGTCACCTACGAAGGCAAAGTAACCAAACTGATTCTCCCCGAATTACAACACATATAAGGGAAGTGGGAAGAGGTGCCGACATACTGACTGCGTCACATGACTTCACAGAATAGTCTTCTGGTTAACCTATTCTAAAGCACATACCAAGAATCTAACGATTCGTGATATGTTTTGTATCTCAGGTACGCTTTTATTGTACCTGTCAATACGATACGCCCCAGAAGTTCATAGAGGGTCTGCTCACCTTGTTGGAGTACAAGTCTCTACGGAAGGCCACGAATAGTTCAAAACCCATGATAGCCTATCCCTTCAAGAATCACGTGATCTTGGCTGTCAACCCACACAACGACAAGTCCTGTATCATGCTGAGCCCTAACGTGGCTGTGAAACTCAGTCCTACACTACAGCAAATGTTAGGTCTGCCTTACAGCGTCTACACGGGACCCACCACCGACAGCGGTGACGTTGTGATGGATATGAAAGTAGGCATGTACGGACTCTACGTCTACTCGGACGCAGTGGACAGCCATATTGTGGGCGATGTGAACGCACCTCTGTTACGGGTGGTCCCCTTTAGCAAGACGTATGGCAATCAAGTCAACCAGAGTTTCAACCATATACTCTACCTGCCCGTACGACATACTGATATCAACACGATCATGGTGGATATAAGAGATGACACGGGACACCCGGTCGCATTCGAACGGGGGAAAGTGGTGCTGACACTTCATTTCCGACAAGCCCGTTCTCCTCACTTCGTATAATGTACGTGCCTTACCAGTGCCATACGCCCAGCTATGCCGACTACTACAAGAAACAAACGGGAGGAGGCTTGCCCATCTTTAGCGGTGCACGCATGCAACGAGGTCACGGATTGGGAAACATACTGGGCAGCATTGTGAAAACGTTCTTACCCTTGGTGACACGGGGTGTTAAAGCGGTGGGGAAACAAGCGGTACGCAGTGGATTGCGCGTGGCCGGTGATGTGATGGGAGGCACAGCACCCCGACAAGCCTTGAAACGACGGGCTAAAGAAGCAGGCAGCGTCTTGATCGCCAAAGCCCTTAAAAGACAACCACGGACACAGCGAAGAGTCATTCGACGTCCAACACACCGACGACGCACACCCCCGAGGAATAAGACCAAGAAGAAGAAGAAGAGTAGTAGGAGAGACATCTTCGCATAATGGCATTCATTAACTCCGAGTCGTGTCCGTCTACCAACAGTGAATTGGATTTGTGGACTATTCCACCCACCCAGACCAGTGTAGCCGAAGGACGTTGGGTAGAACATCGACCCCTGGCTAGCCTGACGGGGACGGGACCTGTGGAATTTACCATTGAAAACAAAGATACGGCCTACCTGGATTTAGCCCACACCTACTTGTACGTGAAAGCCAAAATAGTGGACGCATCCGGGGACCCCCTAGCGGACGATGCAGTAGTAGGCCCAGTGAATCTTTGGCTGCACTCTTTGTTCCAACAGGTAGATATGAGTATGAGCGATAGACTCATCAGTACGTCCACCAATACGTACCCGTACCGAGCCTACATGGAGACGCTGTTGTCGTACGGCAATGATGCCAAAAAAACACACTTGCAAGCCTCACTGTACTACAAGGATACACCCGGATCAATGAATAGCGTGCTCGCTGCCAATAATGGATTCACCGCGCGCAAAAACCTAGCAGCCGCTAGCAAGTCCATCGATATGATGGGACGACTGCACGCCGATCTGTTCCTGCAAGACCGCTACATGATGAACGGTGTATCCATCAAGATCAAGTTGATCCGTTCCACACCTGCGTTCGCCTTGATGGCCGCTGGAGAGGACCCCAATTACAAGATCGTCCTAGAAGATGCAGCCCTGTTTGTGCGTACGGTGGATTTGCAACAGGGCGTGTTGGTGAGTCACATGGAAGCATTATCGAAAAAAACGACGCGTACAGACCAAGGTGTTCTCTGTGCCAACAGGTACGATGATGGCCAATCGTGAAAATTTATTTCTAGGGGATCTCCCTAAACGTGTTACCATAGCGTGTGTCATCAACACCGCTTTCAATGGAGCGTGGGATGAGAATCCGGATTTTGGTAACCAAAACTATGTGCGGAGCTACCTGAACCTGTTTACAGCCACAGGACAAAACAACCAGAACGAAGGAAATGCCATCACTCGACGAGACTTTTACCGCGGGTACACGTTGTTCGCCTTCGACCTCACCCCCACCTTGGAACACGATCATCAACTGGCCTTGCTCAAGAAAGGAAACCTACGGTTGGAACTGCGTTTTGCCGTCGGTCTAGCCCAGACCATTAACGTGATTTGCTACGCCGAGTTTGATAACGTCATCAGCGTGGATCAGCAAAGAAACGTGCTGTGTGACTACGCCAACTAGTCATGGATACAGAGCAGCTGATGGCCATACTCCAGCGAGATCCTAAGGTCCCCTTTCGAGGTGTGTTTCCACGCAATGTGTTTCCCACCCACTCCACCACCCCAGCAGCCTACATCCTGAATACAGACCCGGGGTCTCGACCCGGTGAACATTGGGTAGCTGTGTACGTGGACACCCTAGGCCAAGGCGAATACTTTGATTCCTACGGACTTGCACCCCTACATCCCGATTTGGTGAAATTCATGGACGTATCTACTACAGTGTGGCGTTGAAATACTCAAAGATTACAAGGACCCTTGAGTAGTGTGTGCGGACAGTACTGTGTGTTTTATCTCACTCACCGGAGTAGAGGACATTCTATGCCAACCATCGTACACATGTTTGATGATTATTGTCAAGCCGAAGACCGTGATGTCCTCGTCTATGACTGGACGGCCTCTCGTTTTAATGTGCATGCTCCATTTCTCTGGTTAACTTAAATTCAATGCACTGCGCGCAGGCCACTTGTTTTTTATTATTATCACGTTATTGTTATGACGTTGTTGTTCTGACGTTCATTGATGTTCAATAAAATTCATGAAAAAACACAAAAAATGATCTTTTTGACTTTTTTTTTTTATTTAAGGCAACAAGAAGGGTTACACTATGTACAATAGAATACAGGGTACAATAGAAAAGTATGGTTAAGGTCCAAAAAAGTTCTGTCAGGAGTAGGATTCGAACCTACGCCAGCTCTTCGCCGACCAGCACTTAATACCGGCGCCTTAGACCACTCGGCCATCCTGACTTTTACAGTTTTTTAACTCGTGTATCAACAGTTATAGTGTGTGTGTTCCGTTCACAAGTCCAAGTAAGTGGTGCTCACACCATCGGCCAGCACTTTCCGTTTCGGGTAAAAGAAAGTAAAGGCGTCTCGTTGCTGAATGTACGTCCGCATCTGCTGGTCCACCACCCGAAATCCTCGGTTAGTGCCACTCGCACTGGCCTGGCTTTGCAGCACGTTCAAGTACAAGGCTTTGTCGATGTTGGGATCGCGCCGGCTCACCCCTTTGCAGCTAAACTTATTTTCGTCTCCCCCGTAACAGTAATACGTCTTGGAGGAGAGACCAATCATAGCATCCCCACTCCACTCCAGCTTGAAGAGGCCCGGCGTACGCTTATCGTACTGGTAATGGTCACGTCGAGGTAGCCACTGGTCCCGTTCCGCTTCATACTGGGTACGTAACTCCGGTTTCACCAGGGACTCCCAATCCGCATTAGAGACGGCCATGTAGGCCGAGTCCGTATCCATCTCCATGAGTTGCCAGTCTGATGGATTAAAATACACACCCATGAAATCATAGAGAAACTGCAGCATCCTCAGCTTGGCCACCTGGTATACCATACATCCAATCTGCAGGGGTAGGTTGTAACGGATAGTATTCTTGGCTGAAGTGACTTCATAGGTGTCGTCATCGATGACCTCCACGGACCGAAATATAGGAGAATTCACTTTTTTGCGGGCTTGGGCAGTAGTACAAATGTTCACGTTCACGTGCTTATCCTGGTTCGTGACCGTTTTTCCATAATAACCATTGCCCGTCAACTTCCAAGATTCACCGATGATGGCCTGACTCGGGTCTTGATCACCTTGACGACGGGCCGACGTCACGATGTCGGCATTCTCCGCAAAACAGGCGTGGGGTACGTACTGTATCACTTGGTATATTTTGGTAATTTCCAAACCGTGATTCATGTACCACTGCAGTAAGGGAGTGCTCAGCAAGATTTTCTCAGTCCACATACTACCAATCAACATCCGTCGAGGTTGAGGCAAACACTCGTGTTGCTCCGCATAGGCCCTCCTGGTGTCCCCAATATCATCCCGACCTACCAGCGTGTTCTTAAAGATGGGAGGGCACTGGGCGAAGAGGGGCTTGAGAGTGTCGGGAACATGCAAATCACATTCGACAAAGCGGTAGAGGTCCCCCGAACGAATGGCGTCGAACATCTGTGGCAGACTCAGGAGTCGCCGACGACTCAAGGGGTACTCGCGCTCGTTTAGGAAACGCCGTAAATGGGACAGGGCCTGGCACATGGTGTGAAATTCACACTCCCACATTTCGATCAGATGGTATCCTCTCTCTTTCACATAATCATCGTTCTCCACCACTTCTTCCCGTAATTCTTCCTGTGTTTTTCCACGTCGTTCGTTGAAGCGTCCAGCGCTGAAATGACATCCGTGGCCGTGCCAATAGCAACCGTAAAATTGCAAACCCATCGACGGGGAGTCGACGATCTCCTATGCGCTTCTCTGTGGCGTTGGTTTGGTGTCGTATATAAATTCCCCGTCGATAGGCTTCCCAATCCAACCACTGATCAGCCAGATGCTTGTAGGGCGTGCGTTGCGGTGTAAAATGCCGACCTTCCGCCAACCAACGTGTATAATGGCCACTGGGCATAGGTTGGGCCAGAGACCACAGGTACAAGGCATTGGCATCGAAACCGATGATCTTAGCACAGGGTTTTCCACTGGGGAGAGTAGTGACGTCCTTCTCGTGGTAACGGTGAAAAATAAGACTCGGTCCGCCCACAATGTTCTGCTTTAGACAATCATGCATGTCTGCATCTTTTTGCTGTATCAGCGAGAAGTACGTAGGACACGCTTGAAAAAGATGGCGAAGCGCCAGACCCGGTAAACTCAAGCACTCCTTGAAGATATCGACGTGCATCTCACGACGAAAGAGTTGAACCATTTTCTCGGCCGCTTCCAGGAAAGGAACCACATCTAGGTTATTATACCATATCAGGAAATCTCGCAAGGTCTGCATATGTTGATCGTTCCATACCTGCTGTAGTTCCCGATACGTGTCTTCGGGACATTCCACTTGCTTCAAATCATCAAAGAACGCATCCCGGGGTGGCAACTGTGTTTCCTCCGAACAGTCGAGCGTCGATATATACGTGTAAGGGAACCTCTCTTTGGTTTGTGCACAGTCATACGCCTTCACCCACTGATCATAGCTATAATTAGGAGCTAAGTAGTTCCGTACATCCAGGAAATGCAGTGAGGTGGTAGTGAGGGCCATATGATTATTGATCTTCTTGATGACGGACTTGATGGTATTCGCCTGGGCCAAGTAGGGGTAAAGAAATTCATTCACCATGTTCAAGTCATATCGCCCCGAGTTGAAACCTAGCACCGGTAACTGGCCTAGATATTGTAGGAAGCGCACTTTCAATTTCTCCGCATACGGTTTCGGTAAAGGCACATCCTGCGACTCGGGCTCCGACTCGGACTCGGACTCTTCATCGTCACTAAACGCTACACCCGGTATAGGAATCCGATCGTCCAGTTGGTCCAGTACGTCCTGGAACTTGGACACCAATAGTTCTGTACTAGCCGCACTGACTTCTTCTAAATACTCCATCATGCGGGTGATCAACTCATGGGAATCCCCAGTGGACACGAAACACACCGGTGTAGCGTCATAGCCAGGTACGTTGCTCGAAATACTCACACTCAGAGGAATATGGCGCTGCGTCCACTGCGTTTTCGCTGAAAATTTGTCCATGGGCTCCAACAGGGCCTCAAAATCGTAACACGCCCGGTAGGGAAAATAGCGGTCCTGCTCCGGTATGATGAGACCCTCATCGGCCAGTTCCTGGAAAATAGTAGGCGTATTATGATACACACCACCCGGATATACTCGCTTCACAACGTTCGTACAGATTTTCTCGTGGCGATGTAAGTTGCGAGGACTTTTAAACACCCGATGGCATTGGGTACAACTGTAAGACTGAGCGTACTGGCTCATATTGTAGATCAGCGAAAAATGACTCACGCCATTGTCGTCGAACACATTGACTTTCATCGTAGAAGCATACCGTTCTGTTGAACGACGAATCAATTCAGCCACAAATGTATCCTCCTCGCATCGTAATCGGTATACAAAGATATTGATGTTGAACAGTGTTTCCACGTCATCCAAATTCTTGAACGGAACTCCACGGAAGTGCCGCTCATCCAAGTCTTGCTGCTCTAAATACTGTCCCCAATAGTCATTGGCCACTCTGTCACAAGCCTTGGGGTCACACTCGTCCACATGCACGGCCAAACACCGAAACAGACATTTCCGGTCTTTGTAGGGCCCATGTGCCCCTGCTGTTAATGCATACAGGCCGTATCGATGAAGCAACCAAGGGGGTAGTAGTACAGGAGCACCGATAGGATGATCTCTCATTTTCGTGACGAAAAATGTGACGTTGGTCACCATTTCCACAAGCCATTGGGTATTGGGCGTTGCAACCGGGCCCATTCCAATGGATCCAACGTAGTCAGTTGGTCGATGAGTTGCTCCAGAGAAATCGCATCCGTCACCGTGAACGGCTGGTCAAACACATATGTATTATTGCTGGGATAATAATACCGCACCTGGTCCGTCTCCTTGTGCCGTAAAATGTACCCGAATGTCATATTCAACTTGAACGCTGTGACCTGATCTGTGAAAATGTTCTCGGCATAGGTAGACAAATACGTGAGGTCCTGCAGTCGATAGTTATACAAGTCCAATAGACGACGGTCACGGTGAAAACAATGGCGTATGGTAGCCCAGTGACGTCGATAAATGTCCCTGACACGCTCGTCTTCAGGCAAGACTTCAACCGGAGGTGCTGCTGGGTCCCAGTGAAAATCTTCTCCACGTCTCATGCTTTCTCTCCACGTCTCATACAAGCGGGTAGGCAAGCAGGCAGGCAGGCAGGCAGGCTGGTCAGGTCAGGTCAGTCAGGCAGGTAGTGCAATGAATACACCCCACCCCTAAAAATCGCCTCCTTTTATACGTTTTTCTACAGTCCGCCATTTTGGTCCCACCACCCACAGCCGCCATTTTGAACCCACCACCCACAGCCGCCATTTTGAACCCACCACCCACAGCCGCCATTTTGAACCCACCACCCACAGCCGCCATTTTGAACCCACCACCCACAGCCGCCATTTTGAACCCACCACCCACAGCCGCCATTTTGAACCCACCACCCACAGCCGCCATTTTGAACCCACCACCCACAGCCGCCATTTTGAACCCACCACCCACAGCCGCCATTTTGAACCCACCACCACAGCCGCCATTTTGAACCCACCACCCACAGCCGCCATTTTGAACCCACCACCCACAGCCGCCATTTTGAACCCACCACCCACAGCCGCCATTTTGAACCCACCACCCACAGCCGCCATTTTGAACCCACCACCCACAGCCGCCATTTTGGTCCCACCACCCACAACCGCCATTTTGGTCCCACCTCCCACAGCCGCCATTTTGAACCCACCACCCACAGCCGCCATTTTGAACCCACCACCCACAGCCGCCATTTTGAACCCACCTCCCACACTTGCACTCAGTGACCCCTGTGACGTCATAGTTACATCCGGGTGAAATGTGACTCAGATCGGTCTTTGTATACTACTCTGGTGTCTCATCATATCGTAATGTCTGGTGAACGTGCGTTCACACTCAGAACAAGTATAAGCCATGTTGACGGTTGAACGTCGACTGTGCGTGTTTTGGGAATACACTTGCTTTCATAGACAGTAACGCCCGCCAACGCCCACTGTTACGCCTTAACGCCCTATCTGTACGCCTTAACACCCATCTCAACGCATTAGCACACTTTCTTAACGCTTTAACGTCGTTTAATGATGCATCCGAACAAATGTTTCTTTTATGGTATTGCTCTGGCATACGCCGCTTTCCAGTTTATGCCCGAGGTTTTCAACATCGACGCTGTTTTTTCGATTTCCATATGAACCGCATCCTTATCCAACAATTTCATATGTGTCACGAGGTCGACATACTGCTGACGTAAAGCGCGTCGTAGTCTGGGTGCCAATCTGTTATGGGCTAAAATTGCGGCTTCCTTTTTCGAATACCCTTTGTGTTGAATCTTGTTTTCTGTGGCCCTCAACGTCTCGCCCGTCTCGGCATCCATACTTTCTTTGAACTAATCCTTCCATAGCCTCGAGTTCACATTATGTTCATTCCCTTGTACGGGTTCGGGTTGTTCCTTCACGGTTGGGTGATATTCCGGGACTGATGGTATGAAACGGACCCGCTGTATGCGGGTGGGTTGCTGCTGCTGGACGGGTGTTGCCAGGTGTGGATTCGGCGGATGGTGTAGGGGTATATGACGTTGCGGTGATCCCTCGCCGGGTAACAGGTGGGTCGTCAGCCGGCGATCTTCGGGGGTATGGGCTTTTAAATCTACGAACAGGTAGCCGTACGGACGACTTGTCGCCCTTTGGTGGTGTGTGGTGGTGGTGGTGTGTGGTGGTGGTAAAACTGGTGTGTGGTGGTGGTGTTGGTGGTGGTGTCTGTAAATATAGGAATGAACATGTGTCCCTCATCAGTCCATATATATTGGTCGACTGATGAACATATACGTTCTGTCAGAGAACTTTCTCTCGTCGCGATAGTATGCTCAGGCACATTCAACGCAAACACAACACGTCCCATTATAGGTCCAACAAGAGCAGTAGAGCATCCCTATACGATGACGGTGAGCGGCCCTACATCCTGGGTGATGAAGTTCTTAGAGGAAGGTGTGCAACTCCAGCTCCGATACGTGTTGTTTGGTGTTATAGCCAATGGCAGCCCGCCTACAAATCTACAATGTTACAGAATGTGAGCTTCGTCCCAGGGATTCCTCACTACAAAAACGAACCGTATTACTTTGACTCGGAGCAGACCAACGTGGTAGTGCTCGATGATCTGCTGAGTGCGGCCAAGGACAACCCACACGTCGCCGACTTGTTTACTAAAGGATCCCATCATCGGAATCTGTCCGTCATCTATTTGACCCAGAATCTCTTTCCTCAAGGGAAGGCGTCCAGAGGTATTGCCTTGAACTGCCAATATTTTGTGTTGTTCTCCAATCCCATTGACAGAGCACAAATGGGTGTGTTTGGTAGTCGAATTTATCCTCAGAACATCCACCATTTCATGCAGACGTTTCAAGGGGCGACAAGCCGTCTGTACGGCTACCTGTTCGTAGATTTAAAAGCCCATACCCCCGAAGATCGCCGGCTGACGACCCGGCGAGAGATCAGCGCAACGCTATATATCCCTACACCATCCGCCGAGTCCACACCTGGCAGCATCCGTCCAACAGCAGCAACCCACCCCCATAGAACGGGTCCGCTTCATACCATCAGTCCCGGAATATCACCCAACCGTGATGGACCAACCCGAACCCGTACAAGGGAATGAACGTAATGTGAACTCGGGGCTATGGAAGGATTTGTTCAAAGAAAGTATGGGCGCCGAGATGGGCGAGACGTTCAGGGTCACAGAAAACAAGTTTCAACACAAAGGGTATTTGAAAAAGGAAGCCGCAATTTTAGCCCATAACAGATTGGCACCCAGACTACGACGGGCTTTACGTCAGCAGTATGTCGACCTCGTGACACATATGAAATTGTTGGATAAGGATGCGGTTCATATGGAAATCGAAAAAACAGCGTCGATGTTGAAAACCTCGGGCATGAACTGGAAAGCGGCGTATGTCAGAGCAATAGCACAAAAGCAACATTTGTTTGAACGCATCATTAAACGACGTTAAAGCGTTAAGAAAGTGTGTTAAAGCGTTGAGACGAGCGTCAAGGCGTACATATAGGGCGTTAAGGCGTAACAGTGGGCGTTGGCGGGCGTTACTGTCTATGAAAGTGTATTCCCAAAACACGCACAGTCGACGTTCAACCGTCAACATGGCTTATACTTGTTCTGAGTGTGAACGCACGTTCACCAGACATTACGATATGATGCGACACCAGAAAAATATACATGGGATTGAAGACTCCGAGCAGTCCGTTGAGGCGGGTGCTGATACAGAGACTGCTGAGAGTCCATCGACTGATACCGAAACCGAGATTGCTGACAGTCTATCTACTGATACGGAGAGCTTGACCTCAGATAGTCAGCCTACATCCCAGGAAAGTGAGGCAGAACCTACCTTCTGGGATCGTATTGTGACAGCAGCTATCAATACTCACGCTGCAGCGATCGAGGACGTCGGACAGGATAACTTACAACAGGCGTACACCCAAATGCGCCCCTGCATCAGGAAAACAGCCATGGCGATCTATGAACAGTATACCTTACTACCGCTTGAAATGAAAGGCGACCCCATGCACAGGTCCATCATGAAGACCAAGCGTCACTTGGAAGAGGCTATGGGGCTACCACCCACCGAGGCCCTGGAAAATGCGATCAGAATGCGCAAACAACTGTTTCAGGACATGCTGCCCGAACAATATCCTGGACTGCCCGACGACGATTAGAACAAACGGATGAGAGCGAACATGGCCGAAGATGGGACTTTCTTAAGGACGGCTTCTGATTGGACAAGAGCAGCCGAGAATACATCTAACGGGCAAGAACGAATATGACAGATACAGCGCCAAATGGCGGTCTCTGATTGGACAAGAGTCTTCTAGAATTGTAAACATACCCAACGCGGCTCCCCCAGCGTGGGTATGATGTAACATTGGGGAGAATAAACAGCGAGATCACAGCGCCCACTTATTCTGAGTTTGGAGTGTCAGCGAAAGTCGTATTTTGTCCCATCGTAGACCTAATATATACGGCTAATACACATCGCTACCGCAGTTAATACGATCAGCGTATAGCTAATATAGGAAAGATGCGATGGGACGATGCTTTTACCCATGTCTGAGGGGAGATTGTTTCGACACCTACGAGGAGTCTTTATATCCATCTCATCTGATTGTTACAGGTTTTGGATGAGGTACAAGTGAAGACGGACTTCGTTGCGCTTGGTTACTTTGATTGGGGCCGTCTGGATACTGCAACGATAGACCCGGGTGTATCCATCCTCGAGTTTCGGGAGCACATCTAAATACCGCCGTGTATTTTTGACCGTAAAACATTTGTACATCCACGATTGAATCTTGCGATGACGATGGTCTTGGCCTCGTATACTTGTGAAAGAAGAGCACATTGATACTTGGAAGGCTATTGAAGGAATCCTGCTCCTATATAGGTTTGTAAGTACGTGTCTTGAAAATCTCCCACGGTTTTGGACAGGATGGACACGATCCAGACATATATCGACAGGAGATCGATTCAGGTCAATGTATACTGGTAGTTGTCTTTGGGTTTAGCATGCAGACGAACTCATCGTCGACCAAACCCACCTAGCATTGGCAGCCCATTCCCCCGATGATCTCCCTGTTACGTGAAAAATGGCGCCGGGCCCGGGCAGCTCGATGTAAGCTATAGATGTCTTGAATTTTCAACCAGGTTTAGACTTGGGATCGACGAATGCCCGTGGGTTTGGCAGCCCGGTAGAGGGAATTACACAATTTTCGCAATTGTGTCTTTTTTAGCAGTTGTCCGGTCGCTATTTTGACAATAACAGGTAAATCTGTCACTCTGAACAGTTGGTAGTCAGTATGTTGTCCCTTATACTGTCGCCATGTTGAGGACCAGTATTTAACCGATGCAAAATTATATCACACGTGATTTAGATGCAAAAGTTAATCGTCCAGCATGTATGAATGATGGTTCACCCCACGGAATGATTGACCGGTGTGGAGGCTAAGAAAGTCCGGTGGCTACGAGTGTCCACTCGATCTCTCTCCCCCGACACAATAGGCCTAATGATACGCTTCCCGCCCAGAAATAATTTACCGACATGTATAAGTGATGGTCCGCCCCTGGGAATGCTTGACCGGCTTATATTAATGATGGTCCCGGTCAGGAATGATGATCTTCACCCAGGAATGCTTGTCCGCGGCTAGGAGTAATTGTCCATTAAATATAAATGATGGGTCTACACCTATGTCCGCCCCTAAGAATGATTAAACAACAACAGGCGAGGCGGAGGTGGAGGGGAGGGGGGCGCGTCCTGACAAGAAGATTTTGTCAGAAGATTGACTGACAATCTTTTGTCAGAAGATATTTGAAGAAGATTTTATTTATTTATTTATTACTATTTTTTTCTTTTTTGTAAGTAAGGCGGAAATTGTAAAAAAAAAAATCACCCTAAAATCTTCTCTGAAAAGCGCCATTTGCGAAGGAAGATTAAATTTTCAAAATTTCCCGGATTCTCTAGAAATATGATCTGGCGCCTAAAAATCTGTCCAAACCTGAGTAATAGCTTAAAACGAGCTCGAAACACAAGAAGATGAAACCTGAAAAGGTTTAGGTAACCGGTTTAGGTCTGCCCATTTCTCCAGGCCGAACAACGGTTGAATCACGTACAAACCAGTTCAGTCTGAAACAAACAATGGGTTCCCCTCTTTGGTCAACAACAGTCAAATAATGTATAACGCAAACCAGTTACCAGTATTATCTCAAATAGATTGCTTTTTCATTACTCCAAGGCAAATGTCATTTATTTAGTAAAAATATAAACTCTTGCAATCCCCTTTAGAATTGCTTCAATTTGCTTCGAAAACCCTTAAAAATGTAGAACAATGTGTCATATTCGACCAATTTAGAATGGCGAAGAATGACCCTTTCAGCGCCCAACAGCATGCTATTCCCCTCTGCTGCGCGCCAAAGTTCCGGTCTCTAATAAGTAAGCATAGGAATCGAATACCACAGTATTCACTAGATAACGGCATGGGAATATTACTGGTCAAAATAGCCATTTATTACGATAGTATGACTATATTGTAGAGCTATGGGATTCAAGTATATCTCCATTGAACCATGTATTCTGGCATTGTTGATTCAGAATACGCCCGACACGTTAGAACGCGGTCCTTTAGTCACGCTATATATCTATATTCATATGCTTCGGGACTCGCGAATGATTGAATAGAATGAAATAAATGTATACCCTACAGCAGAATTCTCCAACATACAACATATACCGGTAACCCACAGAACGGTTTTTGAATACCAGTCGAACAACGGGACGAGCGCTGGAAACAATTTATGGTTCAACTGAGAGGAACTGTTTTCACCTACCGTCGAGCTACAACACCTAGAGGCTTTCGAAATGAAAGCTCGTATTCTTCAGTTACAGTTTTCACTCAATATTTTGTAACGCGAAGAAAATATTCACTCGAGGTCCAGGGTGGTATTTTGCAGTCATGCAGTAAATCCAGGCAGCTATACAGTTACAGATAACGATCCACTGTGAGGTACTATATGCTTATATGGGAAGAATTTAACAGGTTCATTGCAAGGTGTATCATAGGTGAATTCCAAAACATACGGCGGTTTTATGAGACATCGGCTTATTGCTATACCTATCTACAAGGGTTTTGGTCAGATTGCGTATTAACCATGTCTATACCTAGATTCTTATCCCATTAGTATAATCCATCTTCGGTGAATTATAAATTACGGTCATATCTCTTGCTATGGTTTTCAAACAATATTTTGCAACGCGAAGAAATATTTACTCGAGATCCGTGGTGATATTTTGCATGCATGCATTAAATCCAGACAGCTATACATGTGGTTACAGATGAAGATCCACTGTGAGGTACTATATAGTTTATATGAACACTTATATGTGAAGAATTAAAGAGGGTTAATCGTAAGATGTATTAGAGGTGAATTCCATAAACTTATAGCGGTTCTGTGAGACATATTTCTATCTATCTACAAGATTAATGTTGTTGGTCAGATTGCGTACTAACCATGTCTATACTTAGATTCCACTTTTGTGGAGTCTAAACATAGAATGGGATCCCCAATATGACATCAACAAATAAGGTGGGGGGACTCCTTCCGCATCTTTTGGTTAGAGGAAGAGACAGACAGTGTCAACAGGGACAAAATTTCAGTAAAATTTTGCTTTTCGGACACTTCAAGTAAATTTGAGCACTGAGCTAGCTTTTATCCTGTTCCTAAATGCCAAGGAGTTACTAACATCGTGTTGACAGCATCAGTCAATATTTTTGTAACTTAGTTGAACTCATCTACTTGCACATTAGTTCCGCATGCTAAAGCCTACTGACATTTAATTTTGTGGCATTGACACCGTTGGAAAATATCACAAAATTAAATATCTGACCTCTGACACAAAATGGCGGTTTGGTGCCGTCGGGCGCATTGAGACAAAACTGTTGGGGCACAATGGGACACGCATTGGGGCAAGCTAGAAGCGACGACTTTCATATCCGCCTTTTTTTCAACGAATAACAAATATCGGATAAGAGGTTTTCCTTTAATTGTTTCTTTGTTTTGTTGTTTGTTTGTTTTGAGATTTTTAATGGTCTATTGTTTTTTTGTTTATGGGGCCCAGGTTATGACATCAGAACACTTCACGATTACTGGGCATTATTGAATTTGTGCTAGGATGATTGGTTTTGAAATAAAGTGAAAGTATTGGATTAGAAAACACTTCTTTTATTTGATATACTCACTTTGGGTTTATCACAAGCCGCCCCGGGATGTGTTCTTTTTTTTTTTTTTTTTTTAATAAAACTGATTTGAGATGAAAAGTTCCAATGCAATCTCACACTTTTCAAAGGGTATTAGCAACCCTGATTGGTCGGGAAACATACCCACATTTTCTTTCATGTCCATCGACAAAACTGCAGCGTATTTCTCGATTAGTCTCCAAAGTGTTCCGATGCGCCCGGTCTCCCCTAATATTTTAGCAAAGCTCATATCTGATCGTAGACTCGCAGTCCATTACTATAATCCATTTTGGTTGAATTCTAAATGAAGGTCATATTTCTTGCCCGAAGGCGCATAAATTTAACTCACTTCACTTTAGGGGAATCTGGATATGTTCATGCTTCAAACTAGACATTTTACAGGAAAATAAGGGACATTGGTGGTGTACTCTTGACTTTGGGACTGAAAACCACAGATTTGAAAGTTGTAAATTGCCAATATATTCTATGTACCGATTCCGTTTAAAATGTCAACTGTTCATAATGATAAGTTAGGGATAAAAGTAATTAGAAAACATTGAAAATGTTATATGACGTCATAAGAATCAATGGAATTTTGTTCACAGTATTAGTTTTACTTTGCCAGAGACAAGGGTAACGGAAATATTAGAGAGCCCAAGAGTATAACCGCCTCTATTATAATCAGACTGCCCTGCCACTGGTGAACCATATTGTATGATATTAATATGCTGTGTATTATGGTTTTGTTTTTATCTGCTGCTTTATGTCCATTATATATTGTGCTCGTATCTGTACATTTTTATGTTGTGCCTATAGTCTTCGAGTAAAACTGTCCAATAGAGTATTCTATTTTTTTCTATTCGAAATACAATACACAGTGGTATAAATATTATTAAAAATTTACTAATTGTAATTTTGCTTTATTGATTTTCAGTGTCTCGAGGTCTGACTAACTTTCTTTACGAAACACAGCAGAAGTAGAGACAGTGAACGCGTCACAAAATGTTTAGAAGATATTTCTTGGGATGGAAAAAGTTTCTCGTACTTTTTCTTTTAATGATGTCACTGGTCATTTCACAAGTTTACCTGAGGAGGAATACTCACCATATGTTGAGAGGTAAGGTGAGAATTGTTCGCCATCATGCTCAGTATATTGCTATGTTGCAATGGTATTTTGAAAGCTATGTTTTATATATATGTACACTGAATTAATAATCGACAGACGGGGAGAATATACCTTCATTATTCCCTTTATTTCAATGTATCTGTAATTAATAGAATAACAGACCACAATTGGAAGTAATCCACAAATCACCATGATCAACTTCAATGATTGTATGATAGACGTTTGTGTTGGTAAAAGGAAGAGACCGTATGTATGATAGACCTCTGTGTTCATAAAAGGAATGGACCTATGTATGGTAGACCTCTGTGTTCATAAAAGGAAGAGAACGTATGTATGATAGACGTATGTGTTCATAAAAGGAAGAGACCGTATGTATGATAAATCTCTGTGTTCATAAAAGGAAGAGACCGTATGTATGATAGACCTCTGTGTTCATAAAAGGAAGAGACCGTATGTATGATAAATCTCTGTGTTCATAAAAGGAAGAGAACGTATGTATGATAGACGTATGTGTTCATAACAGGAAGAGACCGTATGTATGATAACCCTCTGTGTTCATAAAAGGAAGAGACCGTATGTATGATAAACGTCTGTGTTCATAAAAGGAAGAGACCGTATGTATGATAGACGTCTGTGTTCATAAAAGGAAGAGACCGTATGTATAATAGACGTCTGTGTTCATAAAAGGAAGAGCCCGTATGTGTGATAAACGTCTGTGTTCATAAAAGGAAGAGACCGTATGTATGATAGACCTCTGTGTTCATAAAAGGAAGAGACTGTATGTATGATAAACATCTGTGTTCATAAAAGGAAGAGACCGTATGTATGATAGACGTCTGTGTTCATAAAAGGAAGAGACCGTATGTATAATAGACGTCTGTGTTCATAAAAGGAAGAGACCGTATGTATGATAAACGTCTGTGTTCATAAAAGGAAGAGACCGTATGTATGATAGACGTATGTGTTCATAAAAGGAAGAGACCGTATGTATAATAGACGTCTGTGTTCATAAAAGGAAGAGACCGTATGTATGATAGACCTCTGTGTTCATAAAATGAAGAGACCGTATATATGATAAACCTCTGTGTTCATAAAATGAAGAGACCGTATGTATGATAAACCTCTGTGTTCATAAAAGGAAGAGACCGTATGTATAATAGACGTCTGTGTTCATAAAAGGAAGAGACCGTATGTATGATAGACCTCTGTGTTCATAAAATGAAGAGACCGTATATATGATAAACCTCTGTGTTCATAAAATGAAGAGACCGTATGTATGATAAACTTCTGTGTTCATAAAAGGAAGAGACCGTATGTATAATAGACGTCTGTGTTCATAAAAGGAAGAGACCGTATGTATGATAGACCTCTGTGTTCATAAAATGAAGAGACCGTATATATGATAAACGTCTGTGTTCATAAAATGAAGAGACCGTATGTATGATTGTTCATAAAAGGAAGATAATGTATACATGATACACCGTTTGTTCATGAAAGGAAGAGACTGTATATATGATAGACGTCCGTGGTCATAGAAGTAAGAGACTGTGTATATGATAGACGTCCGTGGTCAAAGAAGGAAGAGACTGTATATATGATAGACGTCCGTGGTCATAGAAGTAAGAGACTGTGTATATGATAGACGTCCGTGGTCAAAGAAGGAAGAGACTGTATATATGATAGACGTCCGTGGTCATAGAAGGACGAGACTGAATATATGATAGACGTCCGTGGTCATAGAAGGAAGTGACTGTATATATGATAGACGTCCGTAATAGACGTCCGTGGTCATAGAAGGAAGAGACTGTGTATATGATAGACGTCCGTGGTCATAGAAGGAAGTGACTGTATATATGATAGACGTCCGTAATAGACGTCCGTGGTCATAGAAGGAAGAGACTGTGTATATGATAGACGTCCGTGGTCATAGAAGGAAGAGACTGTGTATATGATAGACGTCCGTGGTCATAGAAGGAAGTGACTGTATATATGATAGACGTCCGTAATAGACGTCCGTGGTCATAGAAGGAAGAGACTGTGTATATGATAGACGTCCGTGGTCATAGAAGGAAGAGACTGTGTATATGATAGACGTCCGTGGTCATAGAAGGAAGAGACTGG
Source organism: Hanleya hanleyi (assembly GCA_036873755.1). Lineage (NCBI taxonomy): Eukaryota > Metazoa > Mollusca > Polyplacophora > Lepidopleurida > Hanleyidae > Hanleya > Hanleya hanleyi. The sequence continues at coordinate 59,421 of JAVTVY010045115.1, read as the reverse complement.
TTATATGATAGACGTCCGTGGTCATAGAAGGAAGTGACTGTATATATGATAGACGTCCGTAATAGACGTCCGTGGTCATAGAAGGAAGAGACTGTGTATATGATAGACGTCCGTGGTCATAGAAGGAAGAGACTGAATATATGATAGACGTCCGTGGTCATAGAAGAAAGGGACTGTATATTTGATACACGTCTGTACATAAAAAAGGTAGACTGTGTATTTGATAGACGTATGTAGTCATAGAAGGAAGAGACTGTATATATTATAGATCTGTGTGGTCATAAAAGGAAGAGACTGTATATATGATAGACAGTCTCTACATATATATATATATGATAGAGTGTATATGTGATAAGAGGCCTGTGGTCATAGCAGGAAGAGATTGTATATATGATGACGTCTGTGTTCATAAAAAGAAGACTGTATATATGATAGACGCCTGTGTTCATAAAAGGAAAGACTGTATGTACAATAGACGTCTGCGTTCATGAAGAAGAGACATAAGAAATATATAATGTTGTTAATTTTTTTTTTTTTCTTCAAGAATGTAATTATTTCCCACCTTTTCATACACCACAATGGCAGCGGATATCATAAAAGTGCGTCCAATACGACCTACACAGATCTACATACCCTTCCTCTACTATATCTTTATTTACAATATCGTAGATACAGACACACGTATAGTAGAAGACGGGTATGTAGATTAGTATATGAAGGGACATAAAATTACCTCGATATGGTCGCATTGACGGTCATTGACGGTCGCATTCGCATTTCATTCGCATTGAAGGTCCCAGAAATTAGGACAGTTTAACGGTAGTTTATCTGAAATGATCCACTATTCAAATACAAATACAGTTAGATCGTCGAACAGAGCTCAAGAAAAGATGTAATCTGTCGGGGATTCATGAACCTTCAAACAAATATTCAAGAATCACTCTGATTCGACAGAACTACATTATTCTGTCAAAGTTTCGAATTGTTTTACCAATGCTCCAGCCAGTGTAGCTGAGACTATTATTGTTCCCGGATAGTTCTTCGTTAGTATACTAATTTATTAACATTATATATATTTTCCAGAAAGCCAACTCGATTTACTAGACAGGTGTGCTTATAGGTCTATTGTTATCTCATCAAAAGAGCTAGAGGAACTACTGTTTTCGCGGAACTTCGATATTTGAGACTTCGTGAACATAAACTAATAAAATTAACCTTTTTCAGTCCAGTGTCATTCTAAACGTATATGTCACTATGGAACAGCTACTAGACTCATTGTAAACGCCCACGAACGCCCGTAAACGCCCACCAACGCCCGTCCGTTAAGGCCCTTAAACGCCCGTTTTACCGTCCGTCGATGTCAGAGACAGGGAAGCGAACACGGATGAGGAGAGAGACAGAAGCGAACACGGATGAGTAGAGAGAGAGAGAAGCGAACAAGGATTGGGTTTCATTCATTTAATTGTCCTGATGTTACATCGTACTCAAGCTAGAAACCGCTTTGGGCATGTTTCAAACTCATAAAATTAAACTGATATCACCCTTAACCGCGCTCTTGTTATTGTTTGTTGAGAAATCATCCTTGGCTGAGCTAGACAATCTATTGTTTCGTCTAACTTCGATATAAGGGACTTTGTGTACATAAAACTAATAAAATGTACCTATTTCAGTCCAGTGCCCATTCTACGCGTATACGATTTCACTATGGAGCTACTAGATTCGTTGTTGTCCTCAGACTTGGCTACTGTATGGTTTGTCTCGTGATCCTTACATGAAGTATGGACCGAATTACTCCTGGCCGACAACGCCAGTCTTAGCGGGTAACTTCCGTCAACTCCTGTAAACGCCCACCAACGCCCCCCTCCAAAGCCCGTTTACGCCCGTCCTAATAATGTCGAGAGCTATATGAACATGAATTACTACTCACCGGCATCGTCATTCTGAGGGTGTCCACCGTAGTTTAGTAGTAATTGATGGGTGTACTCCAGACTGAACTGTATGGGAATGTCTCTTAAAATCATATCAGCTCATATTTGTAATACCATACTGTTAGGTGTCTCATCTCCTGTGATGGGACATTTGCTTTTCAAGCATGCTCAATGGAAAACTGGGACTGTTAATTTGTGCCTTGCTTCAGGTCTGAACATGTGACTTGATTACTGTCATTTTGGTATGCTTTTCAGACAAGGGGCTTGGTCAGTTGTTTTAATTAAATTCGCAAGTTGCAACTGGAGATTTCTGTGGAATTTGGGCTGAATATGGCCTATTTTTGTACCCTTTTGTGGGGGTTTGTATAAAAATTGTTGGCATTTCAGTGGGGGACACATGGTTCCTGTGCTGGTGCTAGGGGCCGGGTGGTCATATCATCCATGTTGCCACATGAACAGGTACAATAAAGGCGTACCTGAGATACAACACATATCACGAATCGTTAGATTCTTGGTATGTGCTTTAGAATAGGTTTACCAGAAGTCTATTCTGTGAGGTCATATGACGCAGTCAGTATGTCGGCACCTCTTCCCACTTCCCTTATATGTGTTGTAATATTTACCTGTATATGGCGAGATTCTGCTGGTGGACGTTTCGTCCCCGAGGCCCGCCCCTGTACAGACCTTTTGGTCTTTGATATATGTTGGCATTTGTGGGAAGTTGATGCTGGGTCGACATCGGGCCTTACAGACTAGTCTTTTGTGTTAATTGTCGTCATTTACATCTGACGACGATACAGCTCACCAATTTCCAATGTACGAGTTGTCACAGCGAAACAGCTCATCAATTACCAGTATACGAGTTGTCAGAGCATTTCCATCATAGCTCTCTAGATTTGCATCTAATACCGCTTATGCCGGTGCTAGGGGCCGTGTGGTCATATCATCCAAGTTGCCACATGAACAGGTACAATAAAAGCGTACCGGAGATACAACACATATCACGAATCGTTAGATTCTTGGTATGTGCTTTAGAATAGGTTAACCAGAAGACTATTCTGTGAAGTCATGTGACGTAGTCAGTATGTCGGCACCTATTCCCACTTCACTTATATGTGTTGTAATTTTTTCCTGTATATGGCGAGATTCTGCTGGTGGACGTTTCGTCCCCGAGGCCCGCCCCCTGTACATACCTTTTGGTCTTTGATATATGTTGGCACTTGTGGGAAGTTGATGCTGGGTCGACATCGGGCCTTACAGACTAGTCTTTTGTGTTAAATGCCGTCATTTACATCTGACGACGATACAGCTCACCAATCTCCAATGTACGAGTTGTCACAGCGAAACAGCTCACCAATTACCAGTATGCGAGTTGTCAGAGCATTTCCATCATAGCTCTCTAGATTTGTATCTAATATCGCTTATGCCGGTGCTAGGGGCCGTGTGGTCATATCATCCAAGCTGCCACATGAACAGGTACAACAAAAGCGTACCTGAGATACAACACATATCACGAATCGTTAGATTCTTGGCATGTGCTTTAGAATAGGTTAACCAGAAGACTATTCTGTGAAGTCATGTGACGCAGTCAGTATGTCGGCACCTCTTCCCACTTCCCTTATATGTGTTGTCATTTTTACCTGTATATGGCGAGATTCTGCTGGTGGACGTTTCGTCCCCGAGGCCCGCCCCCTGTGCAGACCTTTTGGTCTTTGATATATGTTGGCATTTGTGGGAAGTTGATGCTGGTTCGACATCGAGCCTTACAGACTAGTATTTTGTGTTAATTGCCGTCATTTACATCTGACGACGATACAGCTCACCAATCTCCAATGTACGAGTTGTCACAGCGAAACAGCTCATCAATTACCAGTATACGAGTTGTCAGAGCATTTCCATCATAGCTCTCTAGATTTGTATCTAATACCGCTTATGCCGGTGCTAGGGGCCGTGTGGTCATATCATCCAAGTTGCCACATGAACAGGTACAATAAAAGCGTACCTGAGATACAACACATATCACGAATCGTTAGATTCTTGGTATGTGCTTTAGAATAGGTTTACCAGAAGACTATTCTGTGAAGTCATATGACGCAGTCAGTATGTCGGCACCTCTTCCCACTTCCCTTATATGTGTTGTAATATTTACCTGTATATGGCGAGATTCTGCTGGTGGACGTTTCGTCCCCGAGGCCCGCCCCCTGTACAGACCTTTTGATCTTTGATATATGTTGGCATTGACAGACTAGTCTTTTGTGTTAATTGCCGTCATTTACATCTGACGACGATACAGCTCACCAATCTCCAATGTACGAGTTGTCACAGCGAAACAGCTCACCAATTACCAGTATACGAGTTGTCAGAGCATTTCCATCATAGCTCTCTAGATTTGTATCTAATACCGCTTATGCCCGTGCTAGGGGCCGTGTGGTCATATCATCCATGTTGCCACATGAACAGGTACAATAAAAGCGTACCGGAGATACAACACATATCACGAATCGTTAGATTCTTGGTATGTGCTTTAGAATAGGTTTACCAGAAGTCTATTCTGTGAGGTCATATGACGCAGTCAGTATGTCGGCACCTCTTCCCACTTCCCTTATATGTGTTGTAATATTTACCTGTATATGGCGAGATTCTGCTGGTGGACGTTTCGTCCCCGAGGGCCGCCCCCTGTACATACCTTTTGGTCTTTGATATATGTTGGCATTTACAGACTAGTCTTTTGTGTTAATTGCCGTCATTTACATCTGACGACGATACAGCTCACCAATCTCCAATGTACGAGTTGTCACAGCGAAACAGCTCATCAATTACCAGTATACGAGTTGTCAGAGCATTTCCATCATAGCTCTCTAGATTTGTATCTAATACCGCTTATGCCGGTGCTAGGGGCCGTGTGGTCATATCATCCAAGTTGGCACATGAACAGGTACAATAAAAGCGTACCTGAGATACAACACATATCACGAATCGTTAGATTCTTGGTATGTGCTTTAGAATAGGTTTACCAGAAGACTATTCTGTGAAGTCATATGACGCAGTCAGTATGTCGGCACCTCTTCCCACTTCCCTTATATGTGTTGTAATTTTTACCTGTATATGGCGAGATTCTGCTGGTGGACGTTTCGTCCCCGAGGCCCGCCCCCTGTACAGACCTTTTGGTCTTTGATATATGTTGGCATTTTGTGGGAAGTTGATGCTGGGTCGACATCGGGCCTTACAGGCTAGTCTTTTGTGTTAAATGCCGTCATTTACATCTGACGACGATACAGCTCACAAATCTTCAATGTACGAGTTGTCACAGCGAAACAGCTCACCAATTACCAGTATACGAGTTGTCAGAGCATTTCCATCATAGCTCTCTAGATTTGTATCTAATACCGCTTATGCCGGTGCTAGGGGCCGTGTGGTCATATCATCCATGTTGCCACATGAACAGGTACAATAAAAGCGTACCTGAGATACAGCACATATCACGAATCGTTAGATTCTTGGTGTGTGCTTTAGAATAGGTTAACCAGAAGACTATTCTGTGAAGTCATGTGAGGCAGTCAGTATGTCGGCACCTCTTCCCACTACCCTTATATGTGTTGTAATTTTTACCTGTATATGGCGAGATTCTGCTGGTGGACGTTTCGTCCCCGAGGCCCGCCCCCTGTACAGACCTTTTGATCTTTGATATATGTTGGCATTGACAGACTAGTCTTTTGTGTTAATTGCCGTCATTTACATCTGACGACGATACAGCTCACCAATCTCCAATGTACGAGTTGTCACAGCGAAACAGCTCACCAATTACCAGTATACGAGTTGTCAGAGCATTTCCATCATAGCTCTCTAGATTTGTATCTAATACCGCTTATGCCGGTGCTAGGGGCCGTGTGGTCATATCATTCATGTTGCCACATGAACAGGTACAATAAAAGCGTACCTGAGATACAACACATATCACGAATCGTTAGATTCTTGGTATGTGCTTTAGAATAGGTTTACCAGAAGTCTATTCTGTGAGGTCATATGACGCAGTCAGTATGTCGGCACCTCTTCCCACTTCCCTTATATGTGTTGTAATATTTACCTGTATATGGCGAGATTCTGCTGGTGGACGTTTCGTCCCCGAGGCCCGCCCCCTGTACAGACCTTTTGGTCTTTGATATATGTTGGCATTTGTGGGAAGTTGATGCTGGGTCGACATCGGGCCTTACAGACTAGTCTTTTGTGTTAATTGCCGTCATTTACATCTGACGACGATACAGCTCACCAATCTCCAATGTACGAGTTGTCACATCGAAACAGCTCACCAATTACCAGTATACGAGTTGTCAGAGCATTTCCATCATAGTTCTCAAGATTTGTCTCTAATACCGCTTATGGCGGTGCTAGGGGCCGTGTGGTCATATCATCCATGTTGCCACATGAACAGGTACAATAAAAGCGTACCTGAGATACAACACATATCACGAATCGTTAGACTCTTGGTATGTGCTTTAGAATAGGTTTTCCAGAAGTCTATTCTGTGAGGTCATATGACGCAGTCAGTATGTCGGCACCTCTTCCCACTTCCCTTATATGTGTTGTAATATTTACCTGTATATCGCGAGACTCTGCTGGTGGACGTTTCGTCCCCGAGGCCCGCCCCCTGTACAGACCTTTTGGTCTTTGATATATGTTGGCATTTGTGGGAAGTTGATGCTGGGTCGACATCGGGCCTTACAGACTAGTCTTTTGTGTTAATTGCCGTCATTTACATCTGACGACGATACAGCTCACCAATCTCCAATGTACGAGTTGTCACATCGAAACAGCTCACCAATTACCAGTATACGAGTTGTCAGAGCATTTCCATCATAGTTCTCAAGATTTGTCTCTAATACCGCTTATGCCGGATCTAGGGGCCGTGTGGTCATATCATCCATGTTGCCACATGAACAGGTACAATAAAAGCGTACCTGAGATACAACACATATCACGAATCGTTAGATTCTTGGTATGTGCTTTAGAATAGGTTTACCAGAAGTCTATTCTGTGAGGTCATATGACGCAGTCAGTATGTCGGTACCTCTTCCCACTTCCCTTATATGTGTTGTAATATTTACCTGTATATGGCGAGATTCTGCTGGTGGACGTTTCGTCCCCGAGGCCCGACCCCCTGTACAAACCTTTTGGTCTTTGATATATGTTGGCATTTGTGGGAAGTTGATGCTGGGTCGACATCGGGCCTTACAGACCATTCGTTTGTGTTAATTGCCGTCATTTACATCTGACGACGATACAGCGCACCAATCTCCAATGTACGAGTTGTCACAGCGAAACAGCTCACCAATTACCAGTATACGAGTTGTCAGAGCATTTCCATCATAGCTCTCCAGATTTGTATCTAATACCGCTTATGCCGGTGCTCGGGGCCGTGTGGTCATATCATCCATGTTGCCACATGAACAGGTACAATAAAAGCGTACCTGAGATACAACACATATCACGAATCGTTAGATTCTTGGTATGTGCTTTAGAATAGGTTTACCAGAAGTCTATTCTGTGAGGTCATATGACGCAGTCAGTATGTCGGCACCTCTTCCCACTTCCCTTATATGTGTTGTAATATTTACCTCTATATGGCGAGATTCTGCTGGTGGACGTTTCGTCCCCGAGGCCCGCCCCCTGTACAGACCTTTTGGTCTTTGATATATGTTGGCATTTGTGGGAAGTTGATGCTGGGTCGACATCGGGCCTTACAGACTAGTCTTTTGTGTTAATTGCCGTGATTTACATCTGACGACGATACAGCTCACCAATCTCCAATGTACGAGTTGTCACAGCGAAACAGCTCATCAATTACCAGTATACGAGTTGTCAGAGCATTTCCATCATAGCTCTCTAGATTTGTATCTAATACCGCTTATGCCGGTGCTAGGGGCCGTGTGGTCATATCATCCATGTTGCCACATGAACAGGTACAATAAAAGCGTACCTGAGATACAACACATATCACGAATCGTTAGATTCTTGGTATGTGCTTTAGAATAGGTTTACCAGAAGTCTATTCTGTGAGGTCATATGACGCAGTCAGTATGTCGGCACCTCTTCCCACATCCCTTATATGTGTTGTAATATTTACCTGTATATGGCGAGATTCTGCTGGTGGACGTTTCGTCCCCGAGGCCCGCCCCCTGTACAGACCTTTTGGTCTTTGATATATGTTGGCATTTGTGGAAAGTTGATGCTGGGTCGACATCGGGCCTTACAGACTAGTCTTTTGTGTTAATTGCCGTCATTTACATCTGACGACGATACAGCTCACCAATCTCCAATGTACGAGTTGTCACAGCGAAACAGCTCACCAATTACCAGTATACGAGTTGTCAGAGCATTTCCATCATAGCTCTCTAGATTTGTATCTAATACCGCTTATGCCGGTGCTAGGGCCGTGTGGTCATATCATCCAAGTTGCCACATGAACAGGTACAATAAAAGCGTACCTGAGATACAACACATATCATGAATCGTTAGATTCTTGGTATGTGCTTTAGAATAGGTTTACCAGAAGACTATTCTGTGAAGTCATGTGACGCAGTCAGTATGTCGGCACCTCTTCCCACTTCCCTTATATGTGTTGTAATCCTAAGCACACGGACATTATGAAAACGAAGAGCTACTTAGAAGAGCATATGGGGTGATCGCCCAGGGAGGTCCTAAAAATGCTATCAAGATGCGAAAGCTGCTGTTGCCCTCGGTGTATCCCGGATAGCGAATCTGATGCGTAAGGGCGCATTCTTATTGGATAAAAATAAGAGCAAAAAGACTGACGGGGAAGTTCTAAAGTCAATAAAACTGAGATGGGGAAGGGGTAAGTCATACACCTGAAATTCCCTAGCATAGCTTTCAAAAAGACTAACGATGAAGTTCTCAATGAACACTGAGAATTGAAGAGAAAAGATGATGGAGATGGCCGAAGATGCTACTGATGCATGCCTAGGATGACTTCTCAACGAACAATAACAAGAGCGCGATTAAGGCTGATAGTTAATATTATGACTTGAAAACATGCCCAAAGCGGTTCTCAGCTTGAATACGATGTAACATCGGGACAATAAAATGTATGACACGCAATCCTTGTCCGCCTCTCTCTCTCTCTCTCTCTCTCTCTCTCTCTCTCTCTCTCTCTCATCCGTGTCCGTTCTTCTCTCTCTCTCTGACGGACGTTAAGAAGGGCCTTGACGGACGTTGAGACGGACGTTAGCGGGCGATGACAGGCGTTGGTGGGCGTTGACGGGCGGAGTCTAGTAGCTGTTCCATAGTGACATGTTGCGCGCGTTTATAATGGGCAATGAACTGAAATAGGTAAATTTTATTAGCTTTATGTACACGAAGTCCTAAATATCGTAGTTAAGCGAAAACAACAGTTCCTCTAGCTCTTTTGATGAGACCCTATAAGCAAACTTGTCTGGTAAATCGTGTTGGCTTTCTGTAAAACAGATCTATTGTTAATAAAATTCACTGTCACAGCTATTAAGGGACGATAGGTCGCGGTGAATGTCCAAGTATAATGATTGACCGGATGGGTATCAATGACAGAAAGAAAGAGAATCGATATACTATGAATATTGGCACAAACACATGGGTATGCATGTACTAGACAATTCAGAATTCCTTACTCGACAGAAAATTATCTAAGCAATGGATTGTAGATGCTGAAGATAATTATTTATCTATCCTGTGATGATTTCATCCGTTGAAATGAACAATAACCATGTATAGAATAAAACATCCTAATTTACGAATTACGTTTTTATAAATCCAAAGCACTGATCCACCCGTGGAAGGAAAAATCGATAAAAAATTACAGCGGATGGTTCAATAGAGAGCTGTGATAGTCACGCTGAAGCAAGGTACAATATTTTACTACCGCGCTAAAGCATACGAACATATTCCTCATAGGAGTTGACACCCGCCTGCTATTTTCCGAACCAGATTTATGCATGCGGCTGTTGTGACACAACATAAGCCGGTGTGAAAGGAATGAATGTTCCAGTAAACAAGTATCCTTTCAAAATTTATTCCCACCGGACAATCTTTTCTTTTCATTGCATTTGAAAAGTGGAAACCCAATCTCCCGCTATTCCGCCCTCCTGGCGAAAAAAATAAAATAATGCGCAACTCTTTACCCGAACCCCTTCCTGTATAATTATTTCCACTGATGCTTTTGTTGACGAAGTTTTGCTCGTCGCCTCATTATTATCGGACATCGAAATGGTTAGTTTATGATAAGCTCTTTTCCTTCCTCTTGCTTTAACTGACGATAACCTCATCCCATATGCAATTCTGGTACTGGAACTGGGACCAGTATACCACTGTAGGCACAACTGCTGCCTATATTATATTATTTCAATTTCATTTCAAGACTTGGCTATATTAATCTCAGTTATGTATATTTTTATAGCTGTATAAAACATAACTCTGAATCAAATCTGGAATTTAAAACTATCACTTCTTGTCTTGTAATACGAAATAAATATGTATTTGTCTTTCCGCCAGCTGTACTATTGAAACGTGTTATTTGTCGTCTTATTAACCTTGCCCATCGTACTATTGTTTAATGTCATTTGCTCTAAGTAAACAGTTGGAATTTTTTGAAGTTTCAGGCCAACCTATCGGCGATTTAATTGTTCGACTAGGTTGGTCTGTACATATAGAGCAAATGCATTTTTGTTTTATGTACTGTCTCTTGTATGTAAGTCTTCCGGATCTGCGAAACCTGTATGTCCTGCTTATGAATTGTGCGATGTTTCGTTGTCCTCCGAGTACATCTGCCGCTGAACGAGTCATCACCGACATATGCATGTTCAACCAGTCAGAACTGCTGGCATAGAACTTTTATCCTCTACTTCTGTTTTACGTCTACAGGTAATATCAAGCCCTCGCAGAAGTTAGCTGCTCGTCACATAATCTCAACAGAAAATAAATCTGAAGAACCTTTGAATGTGTTAATACTGGCTTATTTCCGGTCTGGTTCTTCGTTTGCTGGGAAAATCCTCAGCAAGTACGACAATTCATTCTACATATTCGAGCCTCTACACGAGTTGGAGAAACTTCTGCAATCGCAAGAGAATATTACATTTCTAAATAGATCACGTGGGTATGTACACATTGCCTCCATTTACGTTGACAATTTAGGATTAGAATTGCTGGACTTGCTATTATTGTCTGCCGGTATATTTCTAGGTTGTGTATTGGACGCGGAAATTCTTTAATGGTCGACAGACTGAATATTGAATTATGGACTTGAACGAAATGTCACTGGTTGTATAAATGCGATTGCTAAAGCGCACACTCTGTGTGTCTTAATATTTGCCAGAAATCATTTTCATTCCACTTCTCATTTACAGACCACCTGTCGTGAAAGGGTATGAAATCCCGTTTGTTGTTGGGATTTTCCGGTCTTACTTCCAGTGTCAGTTACAGAACATCCCTGTTCAAATCCTGACCGCTGGTTTCAGTCGCTTGACTCGTCAACTTAGAGACTTTCGTCAGTGCCGGAATTTAACGAAGGGTACAAGTAACCAGTCGAGATGTCAACATAAACTCCATAATTCTTGCCGAGGCTCTCCTATAAGAATTGTCAAGACGATTCGGTTGTCCATGATAACGATGAAAGAAATTTTGAAGCAAGTACCATCGCTGAAAGTCATTCATTTGATACGGGATCCCAGAGGACAATATGTGTCTTCTAAACGCCACGGGAGGCGCCATATGATATCGCCATGGAAAGTTTGCAACACTGCGATGAATGACATTCGCTACCGAAAATATCTAGAGAAGAACTATCCCAACACTTTCTTCGAGCTGATATACGAAGATTTAGTCCACAATCCAGTCGCCACAACAAAGGCTCTATACAAGTTTCTTGGTTTGGACCTCAACGACCAAATAGAAGAATGGGTACGTGTGAGTTCTTTTGCCAGCACTTGTCCTACGCAGATTTCACTGGGGTCGATGATGTTTGGGTCAAAGCCCAGTCTAGAGATGTTGCGAAAGTTGCAACTGTGTTCTCATTTTCGCCCAGATGACGAATCAGTAATGGGTACGACAAAATCCAATGCTACAGTGGTCGCATATAGATGGACAGAACGTATTGAGTGGAAAGACGTGCAGTTTTTTCAGCGAAATTGTGCTGATCTGTTAAATCATGGAAACTTTCCACTGATAAGTTCCAACGATGACCTCCAGACATTTTCTATACCCAGTAGACAATGCAAGTATTGTTGAGATATATATTTACAAAATGGCTAAAATGGATGAAACAGAAATTCTCGATGACTTGTTTGTTTTGACAAAATGTCTTCTTTGTTTTGGTTTAGATTGATTTCGGGCCATAGTCACGCCCAGCTAACACACAACGTTTTCACAACGTTGTGGGAAAGTTGTGGTTTGGTCAGGTCAGAATTAACGTTACCACAGCGTTGCAGTAACGTAAAACACGAACGTTTCAGCCTAACGTTCCAGCAACGTTCCCGGTGAAAATTGTCAGAACGTTGTGCATAAGTTATTTAGGGACGTTGTTTCATTACATTGCTGTAACGTTACAAGGACGTCTTTTTCCCCATTAGATCTAATTTAGAAAACAATGGAACTTTTGGATACCCCGGTACTTAGGTTCTAGCCTATGTAGGCTTTATAATATTCAGTCAAATTTTTATAGATAATTTGTCTATAAAATCTTTAATTCTGGTTTCGATTTCTAAGTTCAACCATTTATCATTTGGATGCAAAAGATGCATAATAATAATAGGTTACACACAATTGAGGCAGAACTAAAGGATTGATTTCAGCTACCTATTATTAATTTGTAACCAATGCCTTTGAAATCTATTCATTGGGATTGATAGGTAAACGAGTCAGTTGCCACTGGTCTGTGCATGGGTGGATGGCTGGATGTCAACTTTGTACTTAAATATACTGGCTTTAGCCTACACAGGCTTACATGTATATATATATGAAGGCAGGCTTAGTTCTTAACTGGACACAAACTATGACCCAAGTGTGGCTATATTTAACCTACCTAATTTGCCCTGTAAGACCAAAAAGGCGGGAGTTCCAAGATGTCTTTGTGTGGATGATTTCTTCCAGATGGTCAAAAAGCCCTGAAATCAGTAACTTTGGTCCCGGTCTATCGCTATCTTAGTCATTGACCAAACATATCTCCAACCAGCTCATTTTCCTGCCATCTTTCAACGACCGTTATATTCAAAGATTTGCTTTCTATCTGCTGTTCCTACTACCATGTTGACTACTGAGGGTGAGTATAATTTTTTTACGAGTATGTCATTTGGAATTCAAGTTGATAATATAAATTGATAAATATTCTTGTATTTATATTGTATCGGATTGTGTCGGAACGGAATTTAGACTGAAATATAATTTCCAATACTGTGGCAACGTGTTTGGGGAATATGTGAATGGCACTATATAGAGTTTATGTTACATTTTCCCTTCCCATATGTACATGATGTACGGGGTACGGCTTTCAGAAAGTTTTCATTTCATGCTTTCATTGAGATTCCAGATGTTAAATAATATTCCTGATGGGGCCTATCTGCGAGATTATGTATGTAGATGTATTAACAATGTCGATTTGTGAACGGAGATAATATTTTATCACTCCTGTGAATTTAAATTCACTACGCTCAGTCTCATTACAAAATTATTACTATATACATGCAGTATAGAACCCTTTTAATCGCATACTGCTTAATCAAAATTTTGCAAGATATGTGCGCATGCTTACTATTGTCACTCTCATTGAAAGACGAATAGCTAGATCTGTTTTATCCAAAGACCTCGCAGGCTGATTTATTAGGTACTTATTTTATAAAAATAGAGAGATGAAACACTAATTAGTATATACATTGTCTGCGGGCGTACTTTATCCTATTATGATACTCTCTTGAATAATTATATTTGAATTGGTGACTATTGGTGAAAATAATTTCAATCGAACGGAAAGATTGACTTTTAAATCTGTAAATTTGCGTAATTTTTCTTGGGATATATATATTTATATAAAAAATGTGGATTGTTAAAGCATAGGCCTATAGATCTTGCCCCTAGACAGTCAAATAATTCAAATGTCACCCATTAAAGTATACAAAATGTGTACATCTTTAGACTGGCTATGTTTGCTCTAGCTGGCCGGTTTTGCCTTTAACAATTTTGCATCTTTGTGTGTTGTGTTCTATTTTTCAGGTTTTCACCTCAGTACATTGGGCGGTGTAAATATTAAATAAATCGGAGAAAACATCAGAAGAATGTTGGGACAACTGGAGACCAACACGCTGTGGTCCTTTTACAGCCTTAAGGGGATGAAAGGCAAAAGTTCCCTGCAGGATTTGGCCATTTACCAGGTGTTAATCAGTAAGTTTACTCTTTGAAGTGATTGATCAGTAACTCATCTTCGTGTATGCCCACCAGTGCCAGTCCAGAGGTATAGCTTTCAAAATGGTGTCATAGTTTGAATATTCTCATAACTGCCTTACATACAAGAATCATTTATATTATATTTAGTATAGTAATATGCATTTTATTGCCCCTAAAATCTCTTTCGGTTTCCATTGAAAACTAGTTCAGCCTGAATATGCTTGAGTTTTGATTGGTGGACATAGTTCATCAAGATTTGTATATTATATCTAGTGTACAGACCTGCAATCCATTACTGAAATAAAATTTGAATTAAATCATATAATATTCATTTTCTTTTCAATATTTCAGAAGCCTGCATGAGAAATTTTGAAGCGGCCAAGGTGGACCACATAGAGGAAGCGATTGCAAATACACTGAAGTATGCTCCTCACAAACAAGGTGGACACCCACTGGGAAGAAGAGCAATGGCACCAAGGATCAGTTCAATGAGAAACCTGTCCGACCTGTCCGCATCTGATGAAGAATGTTAACGTAAAATACTCAGGGCTCCAGTGGATATATAATCCTGCAAATTCGTGAAATTCTGACTGGACTTCTGTTTGAAGCTTTATTGTTGGTCGGAGCATACTTAAAGAACTGATAGGGGGAGAAGAGTGCCAGCTTCAAAATTAATTACAATAAATCACCTCTTTACCTAAGAATTGTGTTGCTTCAACTGTCATTCAGTGCTACTTGTTATATAGAGTTCGAAATTACCTCGCCAATTGAGGATGTTTCAATACAAATTGAAGGGGTAGGGGTTGGAGATGTAGAAGAAGAGGAATACATCCTGAAAAAGTTTTAACCGTACATGCAGAATTTTGGACCTAAAGTGATTAAAAAGGATTTTTTTCTTCAGATTTATGCCTGGTGTACTTTAAGTGGTGAACCCAAGATACCCTTAAAGTTCCATTGTCAATGTTCTTGAAAATTTTATCAAAACGTTCGATCACAACGTTGTGATAACATCTAGAAAACTCTAAGAGATCGCGTTGCTGCAACCTTTTTCACAACGTTGTCACAACCAAAGTATCGCAACGTTATCATAACGTTAAATTCTAACGTCCAACCACAACGTTAGGGAACATCTAGAAAACTCCACAAGATCACGTTGCTGCAACGTTTTACCACAACGTTTGGATGGTATTCTTAATGAGATGATTAAGCATGGACAACATAACCTTCTACCTAGCCTCACTAAACTATTCAATCTTGTTTATTCAACATCTATTTATCCAGCTGAATGGTCTCAAGGTTATATAATTCCACTCTTGAAAAAAGGAAATCCGAGAGACCCTTGTAATTACAGGGGCATAACTATAACCAGCTGTCTTGGTAAGGTTTTCAATAGTGTCTTAAATTCCAGGCTTGATAAGTACATAGCAAGTAAAAATGTTGTGCCAAATGGACAAATTGGCTTCACTTCGGGTAAACGTCCATCTGACCATATGTTTACATTAAAAACTCTCATAGACAAATACAACAAAAAACTATCAAAACCCCTATATACATGCTTTATCGATTTTGCTAAAGCGTTTGATAGTGTACCCCACAATACTCTTTTATTTAAATTGCATTCCGTGGGTTTGAATGGACTATTATCTAAAATAATACAAAATATGTACAATGATATACAGCTTCATGTAAAGGTTGGTGATGATGATGATGATGTTGTCTTGAAATTGGCCTATTGCGCGCCAAAGATAATGTCACTCAGGTAGAATTTCACGATTGCATAGCCTACTACTTTCACTTGGTGAAAAAATTGTCACTTAGTTGACTGCTATTTCGGTCTTCAGCCCGACACAAAGTAAAATAAAGTTGAAAAAAGAAAAAACAATTTTTTTGTTGCTTTCCGTTTTTTGTATATATATAAAGGTGGCTTGTAGTCCGTTAGTTTGCTGCATTGGAAAAAGAAAAACAATTTTTTTGTTGCTTTCAGTTTTTGTATATATATAATGGCTTGTAGTCCGTTTGTTTGCTGCATTGGAAAGTTAGATCTTTTCAATGTGCAAGAGAAAGTCAGCAAACGTCCTTGCAATGGCATATCGTGTAGTCAATTCACTATGGCTGGGAACTAACATGGAGTCCAGGTCTATTTGCCGCTCCCAGACTGGAGTGTTATGTTTGGCATAGATGGATTCCACCTGGTTCAGGAGAATTTCGCGATGCTGTGAAAGCTGTTCACAGGCAAAGATCACATGCTCGAGGGTTGCACGCCAGTGCCGCAGGTGCAGAGTGGAGAATCAGCCAGACCCAACTTGAACATATGTGAGTTTAGAAGAGAGTGACCCGCTAAAGCACGTATATATCTGGTTTCTGCCTCCTTTGGAATTTGAGACTTTTTCCTTTCCTTAGGGATTTCCGGTATAAGGGCGTGCAGTGACCTCCCCTTGTCTGAAATATTCCAGCCGCGCTGCCACCTCCTTGCTGAGCACTTCCTAAGGAGCCCCTTTGCAGCCATCATGGATAGTTCAGTTGTGGCGATGTCTATGGCTTCAGTGGCAGCAGCTTTAGCCTGTTGATCTGCTAGCTCATTTCCATTTAGGTCCACATGACCGGCCATCCAGTGGATGACTGTCGTCGTATTTAGGCTCCTGAGGATGGTGATCTCAGAAAGAATGGTGTCTATCAGGTCTTGATGGATGGGATGCAGCTCGGTCGTCGATACACTGGTTATGGCAGACATGCAGTCGCTGAAAATGTGGACACAGTCGAAAACATGTGTTTCTCTGTAACGCAGGGAGAAATCCGTTGCCAGTTGGATGGCCTGAAGTTCCCCATGATAACTGGTGCTGAGACTCGAGACGGGCTTATGCAGCATGATCGGTTGTGCTGTTAGACCTTCCACGTAGCAGACTGCCGCAGCTCCACAGGGACCCGGGTTTCCTAAAGCTGATCCATCTGTAAAGATGATCATGGCACCTTGGATTTCCTCCAGCTGGTTTAGTATGTCTGTCCTAGCCCGAAAAGCTTGTTCAGCAGTCCTACTCTTGGATGAGCCGTAGTCGTTGTTTACTATCCTTACTTCTGGTATGTCGTAGTTTAAGCGGACAAGTGGTGATATTGGCTCAGTAGATGGCTCAATTTCGGACAACTTCAAGCAACCTGGAAGATCCCGCTGAAGTTGGTTGGTGATAAATTGACTGCACCATTCCCATCACAAAGAGGGGTCCGACAGGGTGATACATTAAGCCCTAATCTGTTTAAGATTTATTTACATGACCTTCCGTCTATATTTGATATTTTATGTCAGCCTGTAACTCTACATACCAGCAGTATATCTTGTTTATTGTATGCAGATGATCTGATACTGTTATCTGAGTCTGCTGAAGGCCTCCAAAACTGTGTTAATAATCTGTTTGATTATTCAAATAAATGGCAACTTTCAATTAATAAACTCAAGTCAAAAGTGATGGTATTTACTAAATCGGGTAAAACAATTAAAATAGAAATTACCTTAAATGGAGAACCACTAGAGCAAACCCAAACATACACTTATTTAGGTTTGACCTTTCAACAATCTGGGTCATTTTCACAAGCGAAAGACGATTTATATTCTAAGGGACTAAAAGCTTTTTTTCACTTAATAAAATCTCTTAATGGCAACCAACCAAGTGTGTCAACATTATTTCATATCTTTGACCACACTGTTAAAAATATCCTTTTGTATGGTGGAGAAATTTGGGGATCATCCGTCAATAGCAAAAGTTGCCAATCTAAAGGCTTATCATATCTTTTTAAACAGTTAGAAAATATGCCTGCTGAAAAATTACACCTTAAGTTCTGCAAGTATGCCCTTGGCGTACACTCTAAAACTAGCAATGACGCAGCTAGAGGGGATCTGGGTCGAACTCCAATAACAATGGATCTTTTAATCACAATGTATAAATATTGTACACATTTGACAAACCTAGATGACAATAGTTTGGCAAAAGAGGCATATTTACTGTCTCGCCAGCTATATGACGAAGGCATAGATTCTTGGTATACTGGTTTAGAAACTCTACTTGGTCAACTTAAACTAAGTCATTTATCCCCAAGAACTTACTGTGGGTCCCTTAACTCTGCAGTCAAGAAGTTACATCATGCTATTTTTAATACATATTCAGATGAATGGAAAAAAAGAACACATATAATTAATTTCCAAAACTCTAGTTTGAGGAATAGGCAAGATTTTCATTTATTAAACTCTGGAAATAAACTACGCACTTATCAATTATTCAAAAATATTTTTTGCATGGAGCCATATTTGCTAAATATACAAGTATTCAAATATCGTCAGGCGCTAGCCAAGTTTAGATTAAGTGCTCACAAACTAAATATAGAAAAGGGGAGATACACAGGTATTTCAGTTCTTGATCGGACTTGCGACTTCTGTCCAAGTATTGAAGACGAAATACATGTTCTATTAGAATGCCCTCAATTTAATAATCAGCGAGTTGAGTTGTTGACACTGGCTAAGGGCTCATCTGTTCACTTTAATAGTCTATCTGTGGGTGAGAAATTCATTTGGTTAATGACGTGTGAAAATGAGTCCATTTGTTTTAATGTAGCAAAATTAATTGCTGAAATTTTGAATTTGCGGCAGTAGCCAGCTAGAGTTTTTTCATGAAACAGTTTATCATATATTCATTATGGATCATTTTCATCCATGCATTAAGGTTTCTATTGTAAGTGTCTCCTGGTCACCCCCACTTGGCTGGGCTAGTTATCAGGTGGAGGTCAAGAATGGACCCGATTTTCCACTCAACCTGGCGGCCTGACCGGGCTTGGTGAGATTTCGGACCACTGCAGGTAGCGGTCGTCAATAGGAGAGTGGAATTGAGCCATCTCGGGCGATCGCTTCCCGCATGTGAACTGAAATTATGGCCAGAAGACACTTATTCACCCTGTTTCCGTATGTTATTAACATTGTTAAATGAATTGTTGTTTCCGGGAATAATCAATGTCAATGACGGGGGGGGGGAGACTGTGATTGTATGCCTCTAGAGGGCGCTGTGATCAGCTGAATAAACTATTCTATTCTATTCTATTCTATTCAACGGTATCATAACGTTAAAATATAACGTCCAACCACAACGTTAGGGAACATCTACAAAACTCCACAAGATCACGTTGCTACAACATTTTACCACAACGTTGCCACAACGAAAGTGTAACGTTGTCACAACGTTCTGACAACGTTAAATTGTTAGCTGGGCGCCTGCCATAGCTTTGATCGGTATTATAACTGCACTTGGGCCGGGGAATTCTGCACCTTGAGGTAAAGCATGAAACTTGGCACATTTATAGTGCTTGACCGGCTGATTAAAATCTGATACGGATACACTTAAAAGTATTCCAAGATGGCCCCCAAATCCAAGATGGCTGTCACTGCAATAGCAAAATCAGCCCTAAATCACTAAATGAAGTTCTAATTTGCTGGATTGATTAGCAGTGGGTGTCTTCCTCGATGCTGTTGTTGTTGTTAGTAAAATACGACCTACACCGATCTACATATCCCTCTTCGAATATATCTTTATCTACAATATAGTAGATGAGGGGTATGTAGATCGGTTTAGGTCGTATAGAACGCATTTTATGATATTTACTGTCATTGTGGTGTGTGAAAAGGTGGGAAATAATTACATTCTTGAAAAACAAAAATTATTAACAACAGCGTCGAGGAAGACACCCACTGTTAATTAGGCCACTGTGGTTATAGCAACCAATTTGACACAGTTGATTATGTGATCTACTGCATGATGAATATAGAATTGTGATCCCCTCGAATTTCTTTGAAAATGTCCTCCATATACATGATGGCCACAAATGGCATATTAAATCAGGAGTGAATAGTTATGGCTCAAACAGGACACTTGTTATAATAATTTACTTATAGATAAAATAAGTGCACACATTAATATATTAAAGCGTGATCGACATATTCAAGATGGCCATCAATATAGTAGCAAAATTAACCAATATAACTGACTAAACTTAACAGCAAAAATTCAACGTGTTTATACATATACTAGCATAAAACCCATGGTCTGGACGATAATTTGCCTTTGTTCACTGTCCACGACCCTCTGGGATACCATCCTGGACTTCAGAGGTACGCAACACTGTACCCAACTATTTTAAGTTCACAAAACCTCCTTGCATTTCATATAAGTATACGAAATCTATAGCCACCAAAATATTCAATTATTCCAATGCTGTCAAGGAGTTTGACTGGAACTTATACAGGTCGGGGGGCTATAATTGTGATTGTGAATCGTCGAACTTTATCTATACACCATGCAAAGATGTTGTGACTGGTGACCTTGATGTGGTGAGTGATAAGGTCCTAAGATTACTCCTGATGACCTAAATATAGAGAGCCGAGAAATATAAATCTGAAGGCCGACCAGAAGATAGTCTGCTTTGGAACAGTACGTTATTGATTGGTCTAAGCGAGAAAAAGTTTAACCTACAGTACTCGCTGATTGGCTGGACCTCACCAAGAGCAAGGTCGTTGAAACAATCCGCCATATTGACAGAAGTACCCTTCCCCAAGCAAAACAAGTACTGAGAAGCCCCAATTCGCAAGAAGTTCTAGCAAATCTCCAGAGTAAATTCGTCATAGTCCCAGCAGACAAAGCTCCAAATAATATAATATTCATATGTAAATATTACTATTACCAGGTGCTGGTTGAAGAATTGAGTGTAAACATATCGTCATCAAATACGTTTACTTACTCTCAAACTGCATTTACTCTGGAAGATTTATTTAACAATCACAAAACGTTTCTCAGGGAAAGAGGTATTTGTCTCCCAACCAAACATAACGATATACCAAAAGTATACTGGACTCCCAAAATGCATAAATCACCATACAAAGCTAGATTCATAGCTGGTTCTAGAAGCTGCACCACCAAGATTCTTTCAACCCTATTGACGAGGGCCCTTCAGGAGGTAAAAGCATTTTGGGAAAGGTATTGCGCCACTATTTTCAAGAACTCTGGCGTTGAATGTATGTGGATATTGAAAAACTCAAAATGTCTTACGGAAGAACTTGATGCTAAAGGTCACATACCGTACAGACATGTATCCACATGGGATTTCTCGACTCTCTATACTACAATCCCTCATCGGGACCTTATTGACCGTCTAAGTTCATTGATAGTATCTGTGTTCAAGAAAACTGATCGTAGATATATTAATGTCGGAAGCCATAAAGCATTCTTTAGCTCTACTACATACAAGAGATATCATTCATGGGATGTTTCTTTGTTTATGGAGTTGCTTGAATTTCTCATTCAAAATATATATGTGAAATTTGGCAGCACAATATATCCACAGCATATAGGTATTCCAATGGGTACTAATTGTGCACCCCTATTGGCTGACCTATATCTTTTCTCTTATGAATATGACTATGTGCAGGCGCTTTCAAAAACCGACCCGTTCACAGCCCGTTCCTTCTCATTCACCAAACGCTATATAGACGATCTTCTCGCTGTGGATAATCGCTATATAAATTACGCAGTGAAGGATATATATCCACCTTCACTGGATTTGAAGGAAACTACAGATAACCCTAGGTACATCATATTCAGACCTATATCTCTATAAAAATGAAGCGGGCCTTCTCTCTCGTCGACTGTATGACAAAAGAGATGATTACAATTTCGACTAGTAAACTATCCCTTTCTGGACAGTAATATTCCAGTGGGACCTGCATATGGCGTATACATATCACACCTAGTAGCATTTGCTAGATCCTGTGTTAAATGTGACTATTTTAATCAACGTCACAAAACATTGTTGCAGAAACTTATAAAAAAAAGCCACACCAGCAAGCGCCTCCACTCAAAGTTTCTCAAATTTGGCGATACATATCGCATGCTGACAGCAAAATACGAACGTAGCGTGCAAGATCTATGGCGCTACGTTCCGTAACTTGTGTCTAATTCCGCTTAACTCGGGGCTAGGGGCCGTATGAACCCATGTACTTCACGATCCTCATGGTACTCATACGAACAGTCACAATCAAAGCGTGACTGAGATACATCATTCTTTAGATGACGATTTTACAACGAATATTATGGATTAAGAATACTGATCAGCGATACGGATTTGATATTTTTGGAACATCATGATGTCTTGTCGGCATCATTGAAAACTGTTGACCGCTTCTCTTTTGCAGGAAACAAGCTTATATTTATGTATACTATGACTGTCTTTTTGAATTTGGTGCTAATACTGTTATATGGAATATGGAATAGGTCTTTGGATTATGGACGCGGATATTCTCTAATGGACGACGGCTGAATTATGAATGACGGGCCAGACGCTTGTAATTCACAAAGAATCCAGTTTGCCTTAACATCACAGTTAAGAGTTGAACTAGTTAGAGGTGAAATTGCCCGCTATACTGGCAGATACATTCCCAATTGACCAACATATAAAATCCACAGCGATCGACATTGGAGACTTAATTTAGCCATCCACTCCGCTGACATATAACCACCCCATGTAAGATAATAGGTTGGCTTTTATGAATATAGAGCATGTGTTTCTAATCCACTAACATAGTCATTTACCTTTGAGCCTTTGCGACGATTTTATAACCAAGAAAACTGCAGGAAAGACATTTGCAGAAAATGCATTCTTGTTTGCCACTACTGATACCCTTCCCCTAATGCTGCCCAAATCGACAGATCTCTGCCAGGCCGTCTAGGAGTGCAAGAACTAAAAAAAATAGATAAAAAATAGACAAATGGGCTCCAATACCCCACAGCTATCAGTTATTGTCTACAGTCAGCAACCATGCATTGTAAAAGATGTATTTATAGAACTGTGACAACATCATGTAGGTTATGTCATGATCTAGTAGGGCTGATTAGTTCTCTGATATTAGAGATGCATAGAGAGTTGAGCCGAATCAGCATTCGCCAAAGTCTTATTTGATGGGAAAAAGTTTGTGCTGAGGTTCTGGTAGAGCACGGCCAAATTCTTAGCGCTAAATATGCTCTTCTATATAGCTAATAATCAAATCAAGTAATTAGATATTGGAAATATGGATCAAGGTCAGTCAACTTCAACAATTTTCTGGTCTATCCTAACTTAATTGCATATGAAACCTAAATTCGGAGAACTTAGACTTAACATATAGAATCTGACCTTTAGAAAATAGGTCAAGATCAGTGATATTGAATAGACTTGAGGCCCTGGCTTATGTGCTATAAATTCTGACAATGTAGATATAATCCATCATGAAATATTGTACTAAATAGAATCTGACCTCGATAAACATGTCAAGGTCATTCATCTTCAGCACACCTCTGGACCATCGCCAGATGTATACATAGTATTAATTTGGAAAGCCTAGCTATATTTCGTCATGTTTTATCATAATAAACGGTATATGATCTTGAAAAAAATAGGCCAGTCAACTGGGATAGTCTTCCAGTTGCATATCTTATAAGAATTTGGAGACCCTGGCTTTAATCCTTAAAAAAATGAAGAGAATTGGCATTATTTATGGAGTATGGCTAGCTACTGGAATAAGAATGCTGGATCGGATGCTTAGTATTTAACAAGTATGTATATACTACGTACAGCCTCGTTAAATGTACACTACCCAATGTTTCCATATAGTCAGACGTATATATGCTACCATCATGTAGGTATTGTCTCGTAGTATATGTGTATCAAGTTTGGTGGCTCTAAACCACTTGTAAGGGTATCAACGGAGAGACACAAATATACAAACATACGGACGTTTGTTTTAATTGTATAGACTACTTGACCTACTGACTAATGTGTAATATGTAGGCGTAGCCTTGGATTTCTTCCAGAATAACCAACATTTTATCGCCGACTTACCATCAAAAACTCTGTTCTCATCAACAAATCACCTCCATGTACAAAATCACTAAACTCGAAAGTTGAAGCATCAATAGGTGAAACGCTCGAGCGGTATAAACATTCCAGTAGTAATGGGATGTACAAGTGCCGTGGCCTAAAGTTACTCGATGGTCAGACTCTATTGAACAGTCTCGTTCACTGATCCTGGTCAACGAGCCGTCACGTTGTCTGGATCGAGGAGATGAGAAACGACGACCTGTAGAGACAACCAAAGCTGAGTAATACAATAAAACAATGAGCATATATTCTAGTAAAGGTACACTGGAGGTACATAATTTAGTTTCGCGTAGCGTACAAATCATGAAAGATCCCTACTCTATAAGTTATATATTACCTTTGCCTGGAATAAAATATGTACAAATATATGCAATGTCCTCATCTAAGATGTGAGGAATATGTCCCGGGCACAGTCTCGTGTAGACTCCCGTGGTCAGGCTCGTCGTCCCACCTTCGGTAGTACTCCGGGAAGTATGGAACCTCTGGTCGTCGCCGTATCGTGGTACACGGCCTCCCCGTGAATGCCCAAGCGCTGTTAATCTCCTATGGTGTCTGGTCGTAGTATTGCTTGGTCACGGCAGGCCCTCATGTTGCCCTCATATTCCCTTCATATACCACTGTAAGCCTACAGCAGAAAGACTTTTAGGCGTAGGAATTCGTCCCTAGCTCTCTCGCTCGCATTGTACTGTGGACGAATATGTAGGAAAGGATATGAAGTCATCAAGACCTCTTATGCTCGATGAAGACTGGTTACCGTAGATAGTAGACATCTATGGCGACGTACGCTACTTTCGGCGAAGCGTCGTTGACCCACGAAACAGCAGCGATCTTCACGTTCGGCGGCGTCTATCCCACGACACAGGTCCAAGGCGAATTAACAGGCTCAGTGTTGGTGAGTGCAATGTTATATAAATGTGTAAGTGTTTACAGTCATGATTCATATATATTATTTTGAATATACCCACAGGCGAGTCTATTTCCCCACTAGTGTGTTATCGTAATTACAATATCGAGTAGATCAAAGCAGGGCCAAAGATCCATCCGTGTGTGTAGGTGAGAAATAATATAATCCCAGACGAAGGTATTCTGGATGTACGATGTTATTCGGATGTCAGTTTTGCCGTTAAACAGTGTATGTAACTGTAAATTAAAGCCTTCATGTATGCAGGGGTATAATATACAATCCGTTGCTGTTACTTACGGATTGTAAGCAAATGTATTACGTGCAAGTTGGCACTGAAACTTGCGTGTTGCAATGTTTATAATTAGTTAGGGGTGTGTCAACGCTGTGCAAAGATATTCAGTCATCGACTCAGAGGACTAAATTCTATGCCAACTCGGACCGGAGTCACGACATGAATTACAAGCGTCTAGTCCGTCATTCATAATCCAGCCGTCGTCCATTAGAGAATATCCGCTTCCATAATCCAAAGACCTATTCCACATTCCATATGACAGTATTAGCATCAAATTCAAAAAGACAATCATAGTATACATAAACATAAGCTTGTTTCCTGCAAGCGAGAAGCGGTCAACAGTTTTCAATGATGCCGGCAAGACATCATGATGTTCCAAAAATATCAAATCCGTATCGCTGATCAGTATTCTTAATCCATAATATTCGTTGTAAAGTCGTCATCTGAAGAATGATGTATCTCAGTCACGCTTTGATTGTGACTGTTCATATGAGTACCATACGACCTGATCTCTTGAGCATAAACCGTCGGTCAACAAGTTATATTTCCCTGTGTCTACAACCCTCCTCTGTGAGAACTATCCAACCCGAGCCGGAGTGACAAGTCACCTAGCCTCCTGTAAAGGAACCGACAGATTAAAAGGAATCGTCGACCCGAACTATAAAGAGCTGGCTGTGGACTTCTATCTCCGAAGCTCACAGTAAATCCAGCAATGTAAGTCTCCCGTTATGTGCAGCTTCCTGGTCGTTCGGCGCCAGTGCGGCTATACCTCGGCGATAAATAATTCCTGTCGATAATCTTTCTCAGCTAGCCAAACAGCACGATGTGTTACCTTCGATTTTCTCTCTTTAACTGGCGATGAACTCGTTATAGTACGCGCTTATATAGACTCAATGACGTCATTTCGCTCAGTACTAAATATATGCATGCCTGGAGCCAATGAAGGCGCTCTCTGGAAAGCCGAAAATCCCGTGGGAATACTTTTTCACCCAAAACAACAGAATTACTTCGCTGACTAGAAATTAGGTAGGTGATCAATGAAGAACTAATTAGTCTTGGTACGTGGAAAGTTCCAGCTTTTAGTTCGTCAATTAAGACCAATATCGATGATTTTCATTCACCGAAGACTTCGCTCTTCCATATGTATAGTGGTCCGGAAGTGTCGCACACACTTGGCGAAAAGCATTTTCTTCACATAATGTCCCTGCAACCTAGTAACTAGCATGTCTGTTTGAATGAGGATTTAGGGCATTTGCCCAGAAATTAGCATCCTCGCTAAAACCAGGGGTATATCTATCCTAGATATAGCCCCTGGTACGCTTGGGCAATGTATCGCGATCAACGACACACAGCGGCATCCTGCACATATTGACCAATCAGATCACTTAAGCACCGCGCCCATGGCGACCGTGACAACGGATTCGAAAACACCATAGCTTGTGCGATACCCAGTCGCAGAAGAACATGCACCTTTTCAACAACCATGAACATTAATAAATATAAGGAAACATAGTTTAAAACAAAATCTATTTGAAGAGAAAATGAACCCATTCATCTCCATCCATCTACCATCAAACATCCAACAAGCCAGGCAAATGTAGAAAACACCGAAGCTTTAAAGGCGGTCCGCGATGTCAGTGTATCCGACATCACCTTCCCACTGAAGGACGTGGTGCTATTTTGGGGTATAGGTGGGCCGTAAATATGCCGTGCTTTATATCCTCTTGAAGGTTATGCCGGGTAGAGTGAGAGATGATACGTGCATGCGCACATGGAGAGTAGTAGATAAAAGGTAGTTTCGGAGGGGCGCACGTGCACTCGGACATGGAATTCTGTGTGTTGTTGGATGGCGCTCGGACTCGAGGCAACGATAAGGATGCGGAGGGTTAGACATCGACTGAACTCATTTTTGTCCCCCGCCGCAACGCGGCCGGGGACTTTAAAATGGTTCTTGCTTCTATGTGTCCGTGCACGTCCGTGGATGTCCGTGCATGTCTGTTCGAATGATTACTTCCTAACGCTTTGTTGGATTCTTCCGAAATTCGGCATACGCATTCCTTGCGACAAGACGCCAGTCGGTATCGCATTTCAGCAACATCTGCCTGAAGGTGGCGCAACGCGGCCGGGGACTTTAAAATTGCTTCTATGTGTCCGTGCATGTCCGTGGATGTCCGTGCATGTCTGTTCGAATGATTACTTCCTAACGCTTTGTTGGATTCTTCCGAAATTCGGCATACGCATTCCTTGCGACAAGACGCCAGTCGGTATCGCATTTCAGCAACATCTGCCTGAAGGTGGCGCCACTGGGTCAAAATGGATCTTGCTTCTTTGTGTCCGTGGATGTCAGTTACAAGCGATAACTTCCAAACGCTTTCTTTCGAAATTCAGCATACACATTCCTTGTGAGAAGACGCGGTTGCGTACTGGATTTCAGTAACATTTGCCTGAAGGTGGCGCCACTGAGTTTCGCTTCTTCGTGTCCGTTCCAGTTAAAATGGCTCTTGCTCTCTTTGTGTCTGTGGATGTCTGTTCAAATTCTTCACAGGCGATAACTTCCAAAAGCTTTGTCGGATTCCTTCGAAATTTAGCATATACACTCCTTGTGACCAGACATGGGTTGGTATTGCGTTTCAGCAAGATCCACCTGAAGGTGGCGCCACTGGGTCTTGTTCCAATCTTCTGTGCATGTCCGTGGTTTCCATTCAAATTCTTCACAAGCGATAACTTTCAAATGCTTTGTCTAATAATTAGGCATCCCTAAATGCGTTTGTCATTTTTGAGATCTGGCGTTAGCCAGAGGCTCTTTAGAATGCTGTAGGGAAATGGACAAAAGTGCAAACCGACTCACGGGATAGCCTTACGCTGCATGAAAGTAGTTCCACAGAGATGGGTTTTGGGGATCCTTAGTGGTTGGAAGGCTTTTGTATGTCTATATTTAGTCACTAATAGTCACTTGGTATATATTTGATCCCTTATCTGCATTAAATATTACTCTGTTCATTGTTTTCCCACAAAATATGAGATTAATACGCTCTAAAGTATGGCAGACTGGTATCGTCACTTTACCAAAGCTTGGACTCTGCTGAGAAAATTATACAGTTTAGCTGGTCAGGTGTATATGTGAGAGATGCTCTACCATAGCAGCCAACCTGGTCACCATTGTCTCATTATCACCTTTGCAGGCCACTGTTTGCTTTTCTCACAAGAGCAAGCTGTAACATATCTTATAATCTTATAAACGTTATCCTTTTAACCGGAAACCTTTAAAAGACCGAATTTTTCTTTTGTCTGAAGTCGCGAATTTACAACTGGAAACGTTTGCTTTTTAACAGGAAAATGTCAGTTCATAACATCTGATTGGTTGGTTCAAGTTTAAACGTTTAAACTTTTTAAAGCTTTACAATTTTTAAACGTTTAAGAAGTTAAAATGTTTAAAGGATGCGTTTATGGAGCGAACGGCCCTTCATATATTCACAGGATGTAACTTGTGATTGCGTTTTAGCCACATATATTCGTGCCTGGTGCCACCTAACAAGTGCCTAACTTGAAATTAAATATATAATTGTACGTTTATTTCATTACAAACTTATCCCCCAATAACCCAGCTACCAGATCTCATTAAAGCCCATAGGCTCTAGTTTCTTCTTTCTTCCGCTTCTCGCTGTTAGTTTTGAATTTCATGTCGCTTTAAATGAAGGACACCATTTTCTTAAATTTGCTGTCCAGCCCTTCTATTCCACATCATATGATTTACACTAAAGCTTTCGCAGGAACCATATTTTATTTCAGAAGTATAATATGAAATAACTGGCGGGGGAGTCCCAGCAGTACCGAACCCGTGTTAGTTTTGAATTTTGGACAAATGAAGGACAACATTTCCTTCAATTTTGCTATGAAATCATTCTATTCCACATCATATGATTTACCCTAAAGCTTTTGCATGAACCATATTTTATTTCAGAAGTATAATATGAAATAACTGACGGGGAAACCCCCGCAGTACCGAACCCCTGGTTTTTAAATTTCGTGTCATCTTAAATGAAGGGCAACATTTCCTTCAATTTTGTTATCAGATAATTGTAATCCACATCATATGATTTACCCTAAAGCTTTTGCAGGAACCATATTTTATTTCAGATGTATAACATGAAATACCGAACCCGGGTTTTTTTTTTTTTGTTTTTTTTTTTTAATTTTGTGTCATCTTATATGAAGGACAACATTTCCTTCAATTTCGCTATCAAATAATTGTATTTCGCATCATATGATTTACCCTAAAGCTTCTGCAGGAACCATTTGTAACTTACTATATTAATTACAACTGAGTGCCTAAAGTTTGGGTGCACACTGTGCATATGGTCAATTTCCTGAATTGAATTGAATTCCACCTTGTGGTTTTGCGGACTGACAGATGATGGCATGCAGTTGTCAGTGTGGTTGTTTCATGTACAGGGCGCTTTCTATGGCTTTCATGTCAGCACACCTACCACTACCCTCAAGAAGAGCATTGTCCCCATCCCCAGAACGCCGAGCCGCACCTTCTATCTCCCAAACTAGCCCTCGCCCGACCCTCATATATTGCGTTTGAGCATATATATCTCCAATATATCTTGGTAGAAGCTGAAATTTGTGTGTTGTCTGCAATATTGGGATAATTGCAACCCCAAAAGGTTTCAATTTATCAGGCACAGATCCATGTTTTTGTATTTGGTAAATATGTCCCTTGTCTATACATCTTGCTTGGAATTGTTTTTCGTGTCAATCCGCTTCTGGGTGGCGCCACCTCGGGCCAAGTTAAAATTGCATCTCCAGAAAAATAACTTTTGAAAACCTTAAGGATTCTTTCCAAATTTGGTGTGGTGGTACCTTGCCTAAGATCTGGCTTGAGAATGTTTTTCGTGTTCATAGGGGCCACCTGAAAGCTAAGTTAAGTGTTTCCAGATAATAACTTTTGAAAACCTGAACCAATTCATTCCAAATTTGGTGTGTAGGTACCTCGCCTCAATTTCTCGCTTGGCATTGTTTTTCATGCCGATCCACATATAGGTGGTGCCACCTGGGGGCAAATTTAAAATTATGTTTCCGGACAAGAACTTTTAATACTTGAATGAATTCTTTCCAAGTTTGGTATACATGTAGGCTATCTTACCTGAAGGTTTCACTTGGTTTTGTTTTTCTTGTCGATGTGCTCATAGGTGGCACCACCTGTAGGCCAAGTTAACATTTTCTATTTCCAATGTCAAGGGATCTTGCATCAAGATCTCGGTTGGGATTATTTGTTATGCCTATCTGCCTACACATGACGCTACCTAAGGGTCAAGGTAAAATGACATTTCCGGACAGTAACTGTTCGACCTTAATGGATTCTTTTAAATTTGGTATGTGGGTACCTACCCTCAAGGCATCTTATGGGGCCATGTTAATGGTGTTTTTCCTAAGTTTTACGTTTTTACTTTCTTTACAAATAATGAATGTTTCCTTTACTAAAAATGCAAACGGCATGCCTCCAATCGTATTCGATCGACTGTATCTTCAATATTTGCCATTTGCATTGCTTGTGACAAGATGTTGATTGGTATTGCGTTTCAGAAAGATCTGCCTGTAGGGGGCGCCACTAGGGTTCTTTTCGTTCTTTTGTGCTGCAAGCAATAACTGTGAAACGCTTTGAAATGTTGCTCGCAATTTGGTTTCCGGGCAATAACTTGAGAATTGCTCATCAAATTCTTCTCAAATTAGGCATGCATATATATTGTACCTTGCCATGAGATGTTGCTTGGGATTGCATTATCCATTTCTGCTCAGAAAGTGACGCCACCTGATGACAAAATCTGAAATTTGTTTTTGGCCAATAACTTGAGAACTGCACGCTCATCGGATTCTTCTCAAATTTAGCATGCATGTACCATGCCAGGAGATGTTGCATGGGATTGCCTTTCACTCACTTGCACTTACAGGTGGCGCCACCTGGTGGCAAAATCCCAAATTTGTCTCCGGGTAATACCATGACCTAAGATGTCGCTTGAGATTGCATTTCGCACACTTGCGCCTATAGGTGGTGCCACCAGGTGTTAAAATCAAAATTTGTTTTCAGCCATTAACTTGAGAACTGCTCATCGGAATCTTCTCAAATTTAGCATGCATGTATCATGTCAGGAGATGTTGCATGGGATTGCCTTTCGCTCACTTTTACTTACAGGTGATGCCACCTGGTGGCGAAATACCAGATTTGTTTCCGGGTAATAACTTGAGAACTGCTCGTCAGATTCTTCTTAAATCTGGTATGAATATATCATGACATATGATGTCGCTTGGGATTGCGTTTCACCCATTTGTGCTTACAGGTAGCACCACCTTGTGTCAAATCTAAATTTGATTTCGCTCATCAGATTTTTCTCCAATTTGGTATGCAGATACCATGCCATGATATGTCCCTTGGGATTGTATTTCACCTGCTTCTGCATACTGGTGGCGACACCTGGTGGAAAAATCTGAAATTTGTTTCTGGCAATAATTTGACAACTGCTCATCGGATTATTCTCAAATTTGGTATTCATATGCCATAAGATGTCACTTGGAATTGTGTTTCGCACACTTGTGCATACAAATTTAAATTTGGTTTCCGGGCAATAACCCCTTTTCAGATTCTTCCCAAAGTTCGTATGCTGATACACCATGTCATGAGATGATCCTTGGGATTGCATTTCGCCCATTTGCATCTACAGGTGGCGACACCTGGTGGTAAATTTAAAATTCGGTTTCCAGACAATAGGTTGAGGATGCATTCAGCTTCTCGTCAAATTTGGTTTGCAGATAATATGCCTTGAGATGTCACTTGGGACCACTTCTCAGTTACATAATTTCCATGCTTCACTGCATGAAAACTATATTACAGAAGCAAAAAACGTTCAGTCAACCGTTCTGAGTTTGTTTTTAAAACTTGGGAAGGCAGAAAGACCCTTCCGCATCCAACGCCTATGAAGTAGCAGTTGCCTCCCTCATGTATATCCCCCGAGACCAACAATGCTAAAAAATATTGCTGCCATTTCGGCGGGGGACTTAGCATCCTCTGGCTGCTTGTTCGACTAGAGTTGCTTTTATGGGTCGATACTTGGTGTAAGGACGCTTTGTACAAGCCTTTGTGCGACTGAAAAGCCCTGGGTCAAGATCCACTGTTGTCCTCAAACTTGGCTATTGTATGCTTTATCTCGTGATCACTACATGATAGAGAGAGATTAGAAGCACTAATTGATCCCACGGAATCGACACTAATTCATCGTAACGCGGTCCGTCATAACACCTTATCACCTTACTGCCCCATCTTAATGCCTGTGTTCATGAAACTATTAGTACATTGACAGGAATGAAGGAAACGAGTAATTGTGCTATACTGATACATTTGTAGTCCGAGTTAGGCCAGATTTTGTAGTCTGGCTTGCAAGCCGGAGTTTGAGATGTCTGGGTCAGAAAGTTCAGTATCTGACCCTGTATTTAGGCGAGACCAACTCTTCATCGACGAACAATTAAAATGATACTCATCGTCATGTAGCGAGTCTCTCGCTTCGGGGAAAAGAAGGTTATCTTCCTTTAGCCAAATCTATCTCATGGTTGTTACCAGCCAAGTGTTTTAATGTCTTCGTTTCATGCCTTCATCGCGATCGAAGACACGAAAACTTGGATAGGTTGTTACGCCTAAATTTAGGCCTTTAACAAGAAACAGCTTGGTTGAATGAGAGACGGGCAAGCTATTTTTTTCAAATACCGGTACAACATTCAACGTAGACCCTATACTCATTATGTAATGTGTTACTATCAAGCACATAGCTCCATTTCTGTAGTAGGCCTACTGGCCTTCCAACCTCAGCATTTAATCATTTTTTTACATATAGGTGGAGTAGAGTAGACATATATACAGAATGCTGGGATACATATACTTATTATACGTGACCATCACTAAGTTTCGCAAATATCTGATCATACGAAGTTTCATTTTTATTGACATGGTAAATGTACTGAAGTTCCCATAAACCACATCTCCTATAGCCAAGACGACGTACATCACTTTGCTCTGGACGTACGTAGTCGACTTGGTTAGTGGAGATGCATAAACCATTACACTAGGTGTATCATTGTAAAATATAAAACGCTCGAATATTTATAGTTATCAACAATTCATTGGACTAATTCCTCCTTTTTTAACTTGAATTTCTCAATTATTGATTCCATAATTCACCGTACTGGTACCGTTAATTAATGGTTCAAAGTATTCTGCAGACTTCCGCGTAAACAGACAACAATTAACCCTGTACCCTCTGAATACAACCAGATTAATGATTTTAGGTTCCGGTGCATCCTGAAATTAACATCATTGAACCAATCAAGATACTTGGTCCAAACGCCTTCTCATATAATCAATGACGGTAGAGACCAGCCACCTCACTGTAGCTAAATAATATATAGCCCTCACGATAGGCCTACTCGTGAGGGCTATATATTATTTAGCTACCTCACTGGGGTATGATAGTGGAGTGAACCAGTGAAATGAAGCATGCGCTGTTGGGAGGTTGGGCAAAGACGGTTTTTTTTTCTTCTTCCGACTAAATCCTGGATCTACAACAGATTTCAAGAGAAAATTATGATCAGTGATGCTTTGCTGTGCGTCACATCTCTAGTCACAATAATAAACAAATGGCATCAGGGGAGACACTGTTATAACAAACCGATGACGTGAGGTTGAAAACGTTGGGTGTGTTTGTGGGTAATGTAGGAGTTTTGTCAAACAGTCAATAAAAGCAGTAAAAAATGCTCAGTGGTGTATCCAGGGCTTAACTGAAAGAAAGAAGAAAGGGTGGGGTAGAAGGGGTGGGGGAGAAACAAATAATAAAAGCAAAAACAAAAACGTTGGACGTGTGTTTAGAGATATGTTTTTATTATATAAACCGGGTTAATTTACGCGTTCATTTATTTCCTCTAACTTAAATCTGGATCTGCAAAAGATTAGTGTATAAAGCGTGTTAGGCTGGTGTTGATCCTGAATCACAATCAGGGGGAGATAATAAAGAAATCACACTCGGGGAGACCACTCTTAAAAGAAACCGGTGGTGTGTGGGTGGAAACGCTTTAGGGAATTTTTAAAGAAGTGGTTTATCATGTAATCCGGGTTTAGGTACATGTTCATTGTGATTCCCCCATTGCACGCTTATAGCTTAGGTCTAGCTTTCGCCGTCTTCGTCATTTTCTAAGACAATTAGGGAAGTAAATAATTAAATCATATTACCCATTCCTATAGACCCTCAGTCACATGATAAGGTCACATGATAGTAATTGACCAAAATGGCAGATACATCAGGTGGATTGAATCATGTTGATGTTCACGAACACTTGTATAAAGTCCTTGTTATCGGAGAATTCGGAGTTGGTAAGTGTGATAATAAGTTCAAAATATCATAAAGCTTTCTTAGTTATTTAAGTTTGACTGATGACACTACCGCATTTGTTTGATTGACTCAATAGAAAGCTCCATGATTGACTGGAATAACACTGAGAATCCCCCAGTCACTCTATGGTAAGCTCCATGGTCACTCGTAACTTGTTCACTCTTACTTGTTCACTGATCCGTAAAGTGCCAAATTCTGTATTGCTATTCTTTCTGCGTTCAGTAAATTCATTTTACCTTTCATTTTAACCTTACCACGAGGCTTAGATAATGTTGGGCTATTTCATAGCTTTTAGCTTTGCCAATGGAAAATGTTTACCCATCTGCAGGCCAACATCCATATGCCAAGAAGGTTTTCGTGTGTTTTTTTTCACCAGCTCCATGCTGCATTCATGCAAGTGTGTGTCAATTGAACAGGTTGGGGAAAATACCTTGATCGAGGTATTATACCTTTATCAGGGTATTATACCTCGATCGAGGTATAGGCCTATACCTCGATTAGGGTATAGGGCCATTTCAACTTCAGTTTTTGTATATTTATGGAAAATATGGACATCCACACATACCCCGGACTGCAGGGATCTTTCAATAACATCTATGGCTTCATTGTTCCATGATTTTCACAGCAACTTATTGCTTCGTTTTATGCGACTAATCATTCAAACTAGCCACTTTAATATCTCAAAAATGAAACATGGCTTCAAATGACATATTCGGTGAAATTTATTATGTAAATGAAAATGGCATGTAATGGCATACTTCCATCTCAAAGTCATATCCAAGTTGCATGAATGTAGATGCACCGACTGATGAATAAATTAGATTAAATTGTCTGATGCAATGCACAATCTCCTAGCATGCGCACACATGGCAGAGTCATAATACCCAGAGCAGAGGTCTGTTTTTATGTGCACATGCTAGCAGTTTAGATTATGTGTCTGTCAGTTAAACTTGGTTTATTAACAAGACATTGCCTCTCAAATCCTGCAATTTGCGCATGACCTTGACATGGAAATATGCCACCACATGCTATTTTCATTTACAGAATAAATATCACCGAATATGTCATTTGAAGCCATGTTTCATTTTTGAAATTTTGAAGTGGCTAATTTGAATGATTAGTCGCATAAAACGAAGGAATAAATTGATGTGAAAATCATGGAACAATGAAGCCATAGATGCTGTTGAAAGATTGATGCAGTCCGGCGTATTCGTGGATGTCCACATTTTCCATAAACATATAAAAACTGAGGTTGACATAGCCCTATACCCCAATCGAGGTATAGGCCTATACCTCAATCGAGGTATAATACCCCGATCAAGGTATAATACCTCGATCAAGGTATTTTCCCCAACCTGTTGAAACCATTCTACATTTATGTTCAAATGATCAGACAATACCTGAATAGAACAATGATCTGTTGACAAAACATCTATCTTGAATTGAAATTCCAGTGTTCATGGTGTTACTGTGGTAGGTCCTACATTGTGTTTTCACCAGCATGACCAGAGTATGTGATTATTCTATAGGCTGACTGCCCAGTTGATGGACACTTATTGTGAATATGTGCATGCAGGTCAGAAATACAATCATATTTGGCCATGGAAATGCCACGAAAAAGACCAAAGATATCACACTGGATAAAGCACCATATCTTGATCAATAAATTATGATAAGGCCTTCCACACTTGATTCCCATTAGCCACCTGCATGTCATTTTATCTACCGCCCGTTTTTTTGGCATTATTTTCAATTTCTTGTTGTACTTTAATGCACTTTCCAAGTGCAATTTCTCGCTTTAAAAATGTTGAAATCAGTAAAATGTTTAAGCCAACCTCAGTTTGCTCAGGAACCTCGAAGACACATCAAAGCTAATATGTTCACTGGGAAAGTCCTATCAGGGGAGGTAACTCATTTGTTTAAACATTCTCAAACATGCCAGTGGTGGCCGAATGATGTCAGCCCAAATTTATTTCAAATAAAGGGTAATGAAAACTAAGACCATGCCCACATCACTTTTGAAAAACAGTCTGACGAGAAACAAGGAATCAATTGTCATTGGCCTAACAGAAGCTTGGGGAAAAATATGGTTTAGGCTTGGAATGGTTGAAACGCAGGGACCATACACTATATGAAAATTGAAGTTTACACCCAGTTATTAGAAACATTCAGTGATGGCTTGTTTTAACTAATCAGCTTACTGTAAAATTATTTGTCCCGCAATCTTGAGTAAACCTCCAAGAATAATCAAACATGAATCAGCACTGTAGCTCACAAATGAGTTTTGGTGCGAGTGTGGAAGATACAACCACCCCATTTCACAACAAACTCTGCAGTCAATCAGTACCGATATTGCCAGTATGAAACCTAGATCCATCGTCAAATAATTAACAACTATTTTAGTTCAAGGAATTGTGTAACATTTAGTTTACATTGTAATACTATTGAGACTATCTAAAAATGGTTATCATGAATATCTAGAATTAAGGTTACACCATCTCTAATTTTTATGCATTTCATAATTTATTCAAGTGAAAATTATTGCAATCACTATGGTTATTCTGAAATACGAGGATGATATCCTAACTCTTGAATATCTTTTAATTTCTGACAGGAAAAACCTCAATTATTAGAAGATACACAGAAGGTAAGATTATGGGATTTGTCCACAATTTTCACCAGAAAGGGTATTATGTTCTGTTGGTAAAAACAGTTGTTATAATTTATAAATGGAATAATCTGTATGGTATGGTATATGAAAATATCATTTACAAACTATCCATTACTGTATTCATTACTAACCACTTTATTATTTACCTAAATGTGGACTGCATTGATGATATAGCAATAATAAATGGTCAAGCAATACCAGATATCATGTGAGAAAATAAATGCATATACTTTTATAATTATACAAAGCAGTCTAATAATTCACCTATGTCTTTACAGGATCATTTTCACCCAACTACAAGCTGACAATAGGAGTGGATTTTGCACTTAAATCAATAGACTGGGATCCGAAGACAAAGGTCAACCTTCAACTATGGTATGTCAGCCAGCAAAACTTCCCCCTGCCCATTCTCACAAATGTCAGTTACTGAAGATATATTATGTACATGTCATGCTCACAGCTGATGCTTGGGAAAGCTGATCAGTGCCAATTTCGCAGTATCAGAAATTCTATAGATTTAAAACTTATAGCTCCTGAACATCTGCATCATCCAAACACATGGTATGGTCATACGTAAACACATCTACATGTAGTCATGCGGTGACGGTTGTTATCCGAGTGTATTAGGGTGTTTCTCAAATGGTCACATCCGATTGGTCCCATGAGATCCGAGGTCGGCACAATCACATTCATAGAATGAAGACATACCCTCCAGAAAGCGATGGATTGAAATGATCCCTTGGTGGGCCTCAAAGTGTGACCATCACAAATTAGAAAACACTATTGTCTATCTGAACTACCGCCGATTTTATTTCTTCCAAATATAGTTTTAGGCCGTTTGTAATATCACTGTACTTAAGAGAAAACGAACAACAATGCATCAGGAGTGAAAATAAAGTAGCTAATTTCCACAACTTTAATAGTTTCATCTCGAGCAGTATCCCACAGTCATGTCCCTCTGTGCTCTAGTAGTTGCTTTTCAAGCCATATAGCAAAACCCAGATAATTTCATTGGCTCGATCAAACGGAGCAGTCATTTGACATAATGTTTTTGACATAATCAGTCTCATGGCTTCAGATTGTATACCTCCTACTCTCTCAAATACCCTCTGATTGCATTGCAGGTTAGTAACACAGCTTTTGTGTGCGTTTACCATCTTTCTCATAAGTATCTATCAACACCAATGAATACTAAATGTGCATTGTCACATTATTGGCCCAATACAAACAGAAGGTGTTGCACCGACAGTTCTGACAATGAGAAAATGCTGATAATGGAAATAAGCTTACTACATTTGTCAAAATAATATCCAGCTGATTAAAAATGCAAGGATATATTTTTATTCACAGGGACATTGCTGGCCATGAGAGGTTTGGACACATGACCCGAGTGTATTACAAATATGCGTAAGTATGTCCTATTGGAAACCATTGCATGCATGATTCTATTCTCAAAGCATTATGGCTATAATAAAATCAATCACAGGAAGTGAAATTTCTCGTCCTAAACCTAGGAGGTGATCAAATTATTACAACAGGAAGTTGACAAACAGTCAAAAGTAAAAATCCTGCCAGATAATTGTATGATTATCCTGGCAAAATCTAAAACCCTTTAGACTTTACCTTGATCTGGCTTTAGTTACCTGGTGTCATAGAATAAACAACCTGCAAAACCATAATGCTGCATATGATTGTGTATTTAATATGTTTATCCTAATATTAAATCTAACATTTCATTTGTCTGTTAGATCTTTTTACCTGTTTAGCCAGTTTATCATGTTTAAATCTTGTCTATTTTTCAGAATAGCTGCCATTATAGTCTTTGACTTATCCAGGTATGTCGACACTTGAGCTTTCAATATATCTGTATTACTGTTTATGGACCACAGTATTCTCTGAAAAAGTCAATGTAGAAAATACAGATTCTGACAACAGTCACTTTCATGAACATAAGTGTATGTCAACAATCTGACTGGTGTTATAATTGAACTCTTTGACTGAAAATTTATTAGTAATCCAAATGTGATATATATTCTTCTAGTTAAGTAAGATACATGGCTGATGAGACCTGTACAATAAAGACAATGGATGAACCAGAAGTACGAGTTCTGAATATTGATAGGTTAGCTGGGCTCAAAAAGATGCGACATTGTAAAAAGGAAGTGGAAATCATGGCGGTTGATTGGTTGGAATTTTGTGGTTTTGATGTTAAGTTGAATTAATGTGTTTATTGCATGTGTGATCAAGTTTAAGCATATTATATGCCTCATTTATGCTATATTTGCTTTTCAGACCGGCAACATTTGATTCTGTTTTGAAGGTAAAACTTTAATATTATGCAAAAATTAGTGTAACATCTTTTCAAATTTCTATCATGCCTTCCATGAATGAAATTTCAAGTCCTTACCTTTCACCATTACCGCAATATTAAAAGTCCTAAATAGTCATTCAGATTGTGTCATTTTCAACATGGTCAAGACAGGTCAAAAGTTAGTGGAGCTGATCCAAAACTGAAGCTTTTACCTTACATATTGTTATGATATATTCTCTACATTCCTATTCTCCTGGCATCAGATTGTGCCTCTTATTGATTAAAGCTGAGAGACGTGGTACACAGCTTGTGTGTGCTGGGCTCTCAGACTAATTAACAACATCCGTTATATGACCAGCATCCGTTACATGACAGGCATCCATTATAGGACAGGCATCCATTATATGACAGGCATCCATTATATGACAGGCATCCGTTATATGACAGGCATCCATTATATGACAGGCATCCATTATATGACTGGCATCCATTATATGACTGGCATCCATTATATGACAGGCATCCGTTATATGAATCAGAACAAAGTGAGCTCAGGATATCACAGCCAAATAACACGTTGTGATGTGTACTCCTCTAATAATAAACATTTAATTCTCTTATAAGATGTACTGAATGCACTTCACATCACTCTCGTATACAGATAAATGCTTTCTGTTTCAATCATAACTGATGAAGACTGAATGTGCAGGTTACTTGGGAATCATTGAAGGGTGTTATACTGACATAGGTGTGTACAGCTCTGGCCATGAGAGGGTCAAATACTGACATAGGTGTGTACAGATCTGGCCATGAGAGGGTGTTATACTGACATAGGTGTGTACAGCTCTGGTCATGAGAGGGTGTTATACTGACAGGTGTGTACAGCTCTGGCCATGAGAGGATCAAATACTGACATAGGTGTGTACAGCTCTGGCCATGAGAGGGTCAACTACTGACATAGGTGTGTACAGCTCTGGCCATGAGAGGGTCAAATACTGACATAGGTGTGTACAGATCTGGCCATGAGAGGGTGTTATACTGACATAGGTGTGTACAGCTCTGGTCATGAGAGGGTGTTATACTGACAGGTGTGTACAGCTCTGGCCATGAGAGGGTCAAATACTGACATAGGTGTGTACAGCTCTGGCCATGAGAGGGTCAAATACTGACATAGGTGTGTACAGCTCTGGCCATGAGAGGGTCAAATACTGACATAGGTGTGTACAGCTCTGGCCATGAGAGGGTCAAATACTGACATAGGTGTGTACAGCTCTGGCCATGAGAGGGTCAAATACTGACATAGGTGTGTACAGATCTGGCCATGAGAGGGTGTTATACTGACATAGGTGTGTACAGCTCTGGTCATGAGAGGGTGTTATACTGACAGGTGTGTACAGCTCTGGCCATGAGAGGGTCGAATACTGACATAGATGTGTACAGATCTGGCCATGAGAGGGTGTTATACTGACATAGGTGTCTACAGATCTGGCCATGAGAGGGTGTTATTTTGACATAGGGGTTTACAGCTCTGGTCATGAGAGGATGTTATACTGACTTTGGTGTTTACAGCTCTGGTCATGAGAGGGTGTTATACTGACATAGGTGTTTACAGCTCTGGTCATGAGAGGGTGTTATACTGACATAGGTGTTTACAGCTCTGGTCATGAGAGGGTGTTATACAGACATAGGTGTTTACAGCTCTGGTCATAAGAGGGTGTTATACTGACATAGGTGTTTACAGCTCTGGTCATGAGAGGGTGTTACTGACATTGGTGTTTGCAGCTCTGTTCTTGAGAGGGTGTTATACTGACATAGGTGTTTACAGCTCTGGTCATGAGAGGGTGTTATACTGACATAGGTGTGTACAGCTCTGGTCATGAGAGGGTGTTATACTGACATAGGTGTTACAGCTCTGGTCATGACAGGGTGTTATACTGACAGGTGTATACAGCTCTGGTCATGAGAGGGTGTTATACTGACATAGGTGTGTACAGTTCTGGTCATGGGGGTGTCATACTGACATAGTTGTATACAGCTCTGGTCATGAGAGGGTGTTATACTGACATAGGTATGTACAGCTCTGGTCATGAGGGTTTTATACTGACATAGCTGTTTACAGCTCTGATTATGAGAGGGTATTTTACTGACACAGGTGTTTACAACACTGTTCATGAGAGGGTCTAATACTGACATAGGTGTGTACAGCTCTGGTCGTGAGAGGGTGTTATACTGACATATGTGTTTACAGCTCTGGTTTTGAGAGGGTGTTAAACTGACATAGGTGTTTACAGCTCTGGTCGTGAGAGGGTGTTATTCTGACATAGCTGTTTACAGCTCTGGTCATGAGGGTCTAATACTGACATAGGTGTGTACAGCTCTGGCTGTGAGAGGGTGTCATACTGACATAGGTGTTTACAGCTCTGGTCATGAGAGGGTGTTAAACTGACATAGGTGTTTACAGCTCTGGTCCGGCGAGGGTGCTAATCTGACATAGAGGGTGTTATACTGACATAGGTGTGTACAGCTCTGGCTGTGAGAGGGTGTTCTACTGACATAGCTGTTTACGGCTCTTGTTGGGAGAGGG
This sequence comes from Hanleya hanleyi, assembly GCA_036873755.1. Taxonomy (NCBI): domain Eukaryota; kingdom Metazoa; phylum Mollusca; class Polyplacophora; order Lepidopleurida; family Hanleyidae; genus Hanleya; species Hanleya hanleyi. Next base: position 16,941 of record JAVTVY010045115.1, on the reverse strand, counting down.
TGTTAAGCTGACATAGGTGTGTACAGCTCTGGCTGTGAGAGGGTGTTAGCTGACATAGGTGTGTACAGCTCTGGCTGTGAGAGAGTCTAATACTGACATAGGTGTGTACAGCTCTGGCTGTGAGAGCGTCTAATACTGACATAGCTGTTTACAGCTCTGGTTGTGAGAGGGTGTTAAACTGACAGGTGTGTACAGCTCTGGCTGTGAGAGAGTCTAATACTGACATAGGTGTGTACAGCTCTGGTTGTGAGAGGGTGTTAGCTGACATAGGTGTTTACAGCTCTGGCTGTGAGAGAGTCTAATACTGACATAGGTGTGTACAGCTCTGGCTGTGAGAGGGTGTTCAGCTGACATAGGTGTTTACAGCTCTGGACATGAGAGGGTGTTATACTGACATAGGTGTTTACAACTCTGGCTGTGAGAGGGTGTTAAACTGACATACATGTAGGTTTTTACAGCTCTGGTTGTGAGAGGGTGTTAAATTGACATCCATGTTTACAGCACAAATCACGAGAGAGTGTTAAGCTGACATAGGTGTTCACGGCTCTGATCATGAGAGGATGGTATAGTGACATAAGTGTTTACATCTCTGGTCGTGAGAGGGTGTTAAACTGACATAGGTGTTTACAGCTCTGGTCTGGTGAGGGTGCTAATCTGACATAGAGGGTGTTATACTGACATAGGTGTTTATAGATCTGATCTTGAGATGGGTGATAAAATAACATTCGTGTTCACAGCTCTGTGCGTTAAATTGAAATTTGTGCTTACAGCTTTGGTCTTGAGAGGGTGTACATTGTATAAATTGCATTCATATTTTCTCTTTTATATCTGAACATGAGAACATATTTCCTTGATTATCTTTTCCAGTGGCTGAATGATGTGAATTCTAAAGTTATGCTTGCCAATGAGCAACCAGTTCCAGTCCTGTTACTGGCAAATAAGGTAGGACACTTGCAAGCCTTGAGGCTGACATTAAGAGGAGAAATACTGGGAGGTTTGTTTGAAGGAAATACTGGGAGGTTTGTTTGAAGGAAATACTGTGAGAAATTACTGATGTATACACCTGGAAAAAAGTTAGGCACTCCACATGAATATTTACAAAGGTATATGTATTGGTCAATATCAGAGTTTTCTTTATCATTTTAATGATAGCACTGGCATACCAAAAAAGTAAATGTTTGAGCTCAAAATGATACCTGTTACAAGTATGGAGCTGGAGAGTCAACCAGGCAAAATGGTTTGGATATGAATGGATAAAAAAGTCATTTGTAACAAGGGAAAGTTTTCCAATTCAATATCTGGTGTATCCTTCACGTGCTTGCCTCTACCCCGCATCGCATCCCCCCAGTCAATCGTCATATTCGTTGCACAGGAAACTGTTGCCATTCCTGGTGCAAAGCTGCTTCCAATTCACGCAGATTTTGTACTGGAGGCTCACATGCTTGTATTCGACGCCCAAGAATGTCCCAAATGTGCTCCAGTGGATTCAGATCAGGACTCCTGGCTGACCAAGGAAGATGAGTGACTGCATTATTCTGAATGGATGCTGTCACTGCACGAGAACGGTGCGGTCTAGCATTGTGATCCATAAACACAGGTCTGGTAGCAAGAGGATGGTTATCAAAATGGGGACAACTGGGACAAGGACATCCCCGATGTACTGATTGCCATTCAGATTCCCACGTATTGTTACCATGTCAAGCTTAGTCATGAGAGACACAGCCCCATATCATTACTGAACCCCCACCAAAGGCAACTGTCGGTTTGATGTTTCTTGGTGTATAGGCTGTATTTGGCTGCCTCCAAACTCTCACGTGTCCATCGGTTACATGAAGAAGGAACCGGCTTTCATCCGAGCAATGAATTCTTTGCCAACTCGTCAGATTCCAGCGGTGTCATGCTATACACCAAGCCAAACGTACTCGTTGGCGATGATCACTCAGGAGAGGACATTTGATGACCCTTCTGGACCGATACCTGACACTTCTTAGGTGAATCCTGACTGTTCTCATGGAGAAATGATGATTTGGTAACCAGAGGTTCTTCAAAACAGTACTTGTGGCGAATGGATCTCATCGAATCACCCTCAGAAGTGCCCTGTCTTGACGTTGTGATGTCACCCGGGGTCGTTTCCTCACCAGACGGCTGATAACTGTGTAGTTGATCAATTACTTTAAAGTGCTAATGCAGCGAAATTTTTATTAAATAATTTGATTCTCTATTCTTTCGTGATTAATTTGCTATATCCATGAGGAAAATCGGACAAGGAGAAGTTCTTATTTCAAAAGGAAAAGAGCGTGCAATTGTGCTCTAAAAAGTGCGACCGTTTACATGGCTTTGTTTACAAATATGATGACGTCATAAGTATGACAGATGGTCAGCTTGAGTCTGGGCTCTGCATGGCGGACAGTGTTTGGAGGGAGACAAGCCCGTCCTCGAGGCCAATATACTGGTTTGTTTGATAAAATTTTTGAATTTAATGTTCATCAGGAAATTAAGTATGCCAAGGGTTTATTATAAGACATACCTGTGAATGAATACAGACAATTTGTATGGACCTAATGAAGATACAAAAAGCCCCGCATCTGCGACCGAGCAAAGCCTACCGTGTGCAACCAGGCTAAATTGAATTCATTACCATAGAAATGACTTCAAATTCCACTGAGCAGTTCCATTATAATTTTTATCTGGTCAAATTAATTACCAAGAATCTGTAGTCTATATAAATTTGTTTTGTATGATATTTATAAAATTTATCTGCCAGTGTCCGCCTTTTATTTGCCTACGGTGTATCACTTATCATTACACGGAAGGATTCCCAACTTCAAGAAAATAACGAAGATCGATCTTCATTATCCCCAGATTCTCAGAGAGATATGTTTTCTTCTTCCCATTACAATCAACTTTAAATCAGATCTAAAAACATAATATTATATGCTCTAAATTGGAATGCCCAAATCTATCACGACGTCTGAAGCGGCCCGTCTGAAGTGCTCCCGCCGAGGTCCGCGTGCAAAAACAAGTCTTCGGTCTTCAATTTCACATTCCGGTTTTCTTGTGCAAAAAGTGAAGGCTTTATTAAGAATTTCTTCCATTCACTCTAAATCTATATTCTATTTGCATTCCACAATATGATCGGTTATGAAAGCAAATGTAAACTGTTCATAAGTTTGTGCGGTATGAGAAAAGAAAAAGCCATTCAAAATTGTTGAATAATATTTTTTTATCAGAATTTATATTTGTCTTATATATTTTTCTGTGCCGTCGGTAAAATTATCTTGCACCCTTCTCGTTTATTATCACAGACAATTTTTTAGCATTATGTAATTTTTTCAGAATAATGTTGAACTAATTTCATGTTTATTTTTTATTTCAGATAGGCCTACTCCCGAGAGACTCGTTTTTCAATGTTGTCTTTGTCCGGTTTGTTGTTTTGTTGTTGTTTGAATCTTCTTTAGTTTAAATGTTTGAAATGTTAGTTTTCTCGGTATGTAAACTTCAATTTAATATTTTACGTAGTATTCTGAAATTATGTTGGTGCATGGCCTAGAGAAAGCTGAGCTCACTAATCTTTCCACTTACCCGGTTGCCGGCATGATCGTGTGTTCAACATGCAGTTACTCAGACGATACAAACTTTGAAGATTTTTAAAATAATTTCTAATGCCAGGGGAATATTTTTGATGACAAATAATTGCATAGACAGATTTGGAATATATTGTGAGTTTCGACATCTGATGTGATTTATTAACTGATAAATCCACGAAAACCCCGTTCCCTCCTACATGTATGTGAATCAGATAGTAACTGCATGCATTCGTCCAACTACGGTATTGCCCACGAATTCAGGTAAATAAATCATTTTAACTGATCATGCACGGACACGTGGCCGACTAGATTCTTTCTTTCATTCCTGGCACTTTACCATACGAAGACAGTGAAGGATATCAACAGTATAATACTCAACAACAATGTGAATTAAGTCTATGGATATTGGCCTTCGCCATATGCTACGCATGTATCGCTGGCTTGCTCGTCGATCGGCATGTCATACTTATGACGTCACATATACGAAAAACATGGCGACCGTAAGTGTCGCACTTTATCTGCTAACCCCCTTGTGTTTCGTAGCAAAATATAATATCTTCCTGTTTGAAACTCTCTGTGAGAATTTTATTAAATTAAAGCAGAAATCCCAAACCGTAAAATTTCATGATAAAAATGAAATTGACAATTTCGCTGCATTAGCACTTTAAAGGACATACCGGTTGAATGCATACCAATGCATCTGATATCCTTCTTCATGTCATGGTGACAGATAATGATTGAATATTGCAACCCATGCACATTAAATACCGAAATATGGGGCATGCACAAACTGCATTTGGGAAAATTCATGGGCTCCCTTTTCCACATGATTCCCATGATATTTTTTCGTGTCACTTTCCATGAAGGACGTTCACCACCATTTGTCGAATCATTATTATTATCATACCTACCACCAGACACAGGCTAAACCTTAACATTGGTGTGTAATTAGTCATTATATTAGGGGGTGCTAAACTTTTTTCTAGGTGTATATATATGGTTTATTATATAATCTTGATTGAATAGGCTCAATGAGGGGAATACTGGGATATTTGCTTGAGGAATATCAGGGGAAATACTGGGTGAAATTACAGGTGTGTATATGGCATTTGATTTTGTGATCTTGAGTTTACTAGACATATTGAGAGGAAATACTGGGGTATTTCATTGTGGAAAATAAGGAGAAATGCTGGGTTAAAGAAATGTTTTGTTTTTTTTGGTTTGATTATATCTTGGGTGAATGAGCACAACAAGGGGAATACTGGGGCATTTGAATGAAGAAGTTATCAGTGTAAAAGAAAATTATATGATCTTGAGTGAATAGGCACAATGAGGGGAATACTTGGATATTTGATTGAAGAAGATGAGGGGGACATACTGGGTGATATTACTGGTATCTATATGCTTTGCTTACATTGTATATGATCTTGGGTGAAAAGACACCAGGGGAAATAATGGAATATTTGATTAAGGAAATAGAGGGAAATATTGGGTGAAATGACTGTTGTCTAGAAATGTTGAATTTTGACTAGATAAAGGGTGATTGATTATCAGAGGATTTTTTGGGGAGTATGACTATGTTGATGGAATTGATGCCAGGATCAGTCAGAATTAGTGAGAATCAGGGTCTAGACAGCTGGAAAATATATGTTAGGTGATATTTTGCAAATGAAAGAAAAGAAGAGTATAGAGTTGTCATGGTTGGGAATTGTGAAGCAGGTAGATAATGTGTTTGATCAGAATGTAGAGATTACACTGCATCTGTGTGACCCTGATAAGAGGGATCATGTGTAGGTGGAGTTGACAGAAATGATATGTTACATGTAGTGTAACCAGACTGTTTTCAGACACAACGGTTCCAGATTGTAACAATATTGTCTTATATGTAGTGTAGCCAGACTGTTTTCAGACACAATGTACCAGTTGTAACAGTATCTTATATACAGTGTAACCAGACTGTTTTCAGACACAATGTTTCCAGATTGTAACAATATTGTCTTGTATGTAGTGTAACCAGACTGTTTTCAGACACAATGTTTCCAGATTGTAACAATATTGTCTTGTATGTAGTGTAGCCAAACTGTTTTCAGACACAATGTATCCAGTTGTAACAATATTGTCTTATATGTAGTGTAGCCAAACTGTTTTCAGACACAATGTATCCAGTTGTAACAATATTGTCTTATATGTAGTGTAGCCAAACTGTTTTCAGACACAATATATCCAGTTGTAAAAATATCTTATATACAATGCAACCACACTGTTTTCAGATACAATGTTTAAAGATTTAAAAAGAAGTGTTTGTGAAATGCCTTTTATATATGTTTTGGGTTTCTTTTTCAGTGTGATCTGGAAGATGTACAGATAGAAACAAAGAATTTAGGGAAGTTTTGTAAAGAGCATAATCTACTTGGTTGGTTTCCTACTTCAGCAAAAAGTAATATTAATATAGGTGAGTATATTCCTCGTTTTTATCAACCAGTCTGTTTTCATACATATCTAACAAAGAAAGGCAGACATAGGGAGTTGCTGTCTCAAGACTTTGTTAGATTAAGACAATCCATCTTCTTGATGTAGTCTTCATTAAAGTACCACTATCTCAAAATGATCATGATACATGCACATCTGATTCAATTATACACTAGATATATTTTTAATTATTGGTACTTTAATTACATGACTGCCCACTCTCAAAGCCCAAAGAGATTAGGTATGCTTGTATACAGCACATGGATTGCCACTTACATTGTACAAATTCACACTAACACCATAGCTTTGCACCAAGCCTTGCATCAATCTCCAATCATTTCTCCATGATTTATTACAGATGAGGGAATGAAGTATCTGATAGAGCACATTCTGGCCTTACCATCAGAGAGTCAGCAGCCCAATGAACACATCACCTTACAGAGTGTAATGATAGACGATGATTCCGAGAGTGAAGATGAAGATACCGACAAAAAGAAAAAATCTTGTTGTAATTTATAGCAGCTGCATTTGCTTCAGATATTTTGGTATTGTTCCTGTCTAAATACTCTCCTCTCATTGAACAGAGTACATATCCATGTGATGTCCATTGTAGTATTCATTGGATAGCTGATCTAGTTCCAACACCTCACATCAAGCATGTTCCAATTGTATCTACTGGTTTTCAATAGCATGCAGCACAGTGTAGTTCCCATGAAGCTCCTTTGACAGCAAACTTTGCATGTTTTTCAGTTCTATCAATTACATTGTCATTTCACATGTTAATGGGGCATTTCAAGTATTGCGTACACACAATGGAAAGAAAGAAAATGGAGGGGAAGGGGGTCAAAACATTCCGATAATTTATCCAATATACTTATTACTATGTTGACTTGGCTTATGGGCGGGGGGGGGGGGAGGGTTAAGAAGTAAATTACAGGTATGTAATATCAGAATGATCCCAAGTAAACAAAACTGCATTGTGGATGGACTTTCACTAGCCTTGAGGGCATTATAATCATTCTATATAATTGAAAACATTCATGACAAGGTTACCCTGGCCAAGGGCCCAGCTTGCCTTGAGAAGTTCAAGATGCTTATGATTATATATGGGGAAATATTTAAATTCACTCATTGGCAAACTTGACGACAGGGCAATAGGCTCACATTCAAATTTTGGCAACTTATAGTTGGATGCATATTTAAAAATTTAAAAAAAAAAAATATTTTTGTTAGCAAATTCCCTCTGAACAGGCTGAAACCTATATTAATGCAATTACTATTGCCAAATATGAAGTTATCAGGCTGTATTTAGACCATTCAATACTCCCACAGCTTCCATGGGCTTCGACAGTCCCACATCGCGGCCTATTTCACTATAACTTATCACACTCTGCGCCAGGTAAGGGTGCCCAAACTAAAAGTCTAGATCAGGCCCTGCTAGTGCTTCTCTGTACATAGAACTTAGGGAAAGCTGTAACAACTAGCACTTGGTGGTCAATGAAGTGTATAATCAGGATCTCTCAATTCAATATTTGGATTGTTTATTATAATTTGTTGGTTTGGTTTCACAAATCATAAACATATGATTATTGTAAAAAATCTAAATGCGCAAAATGATAGAATTTTCCTTCAGTATTAATGGATTTGTATTATTATTATTTTTCCAGTGTTCTGAAATGAATGATTGAATGGATGTACTGAAGATTGAAATATCTATCTATTAGACTTTTATATTTAAATCTTAATCTGATTGACCTGTCAGAAAAAAAATAGTCCCTAATAATTGCAGAGACTAAACTGAATCAAATAAATGAGATGCATATTTAAAACTTTTTATGGGTAATAGACAAAACACAGACAAAATGTAAACCATTTCTGCATTGTTGACATTGGTAATATGTCATGCTCAGTTTGTGCTATTCTTCAATATGCATTAAAGCCAAAAGGCAATGCTGGTAATGTTATGTATACTTTAGCCTGAACATTTCCTTTACATGTTAATGTGACATTGATATTAAATTGTCTTCATATTTTCAGTTGAAGTTTATATTAACAATCAGTGATACTCGTCCATATCAATTTTGTATTTTGTAATTCCTATTTTGATGTAATATCCATATTTGCAAGCAGAACGATTATTGTACTGGTATACATTTATCCACAAATCTTTGTACATGTATATTATACAGTTCATGATGCCTTCATTTGTTTTATGGTTCAGTTTATGTCCACAAATCATTGATCTTGGACAAAATAAAGAAAATATTGTAGATATACTCATATTGCCACAATTGTGGAAAACAGCCAATGTTGATGTGCCTGCAGGCAATATATGATTATGTGCCAGGGATGTCAGAAACTCTGCAACAGCAGGGGATAGGGGAGGGGCAATCATAATATACATATGGACAAAAGCTAGGAATGCAAGCTAACCCACATGTATTACCATGATTACTAACAGGGTATCGTGACATCCAAGTAGCTGTTGTCTAGGTAAAAACGTCTGGATATTTTCCATTCAAACAGCCATCCTACAGTCTTGCCTTGTAACCATTTGTGATCTCAATCAGCTCATTGCTATACTGTACTACCACGGTTTAAAATTATATTGTTTGTATCGAAGAATTTTATTTTGTATGTACATGTAATCTGTCTAGATTTTAACACCCATTGGAAAAGCAAATGTACATACCAGTAAACAGTTCAAAGATCATAATCATTGCTTATTAACACGATATCATCATGATGTGAGAACTTCCAGTTGTCTGCTACATAATGAAAGCCATTTCATATGAGAACATTTCATAGAGAGAGTGAATATATTTCAACAATCATTACTTTGTTACCATAATGGTGGAGGTCAAGTATGATCTGTATGCTAAAACAGTGGTAAAAACCTATTGTTTACCAGTTGTAGTCCTGTTAGGCTTGAGCGTCACCAGGAGAGATGCTGTCTGGTCCTTGAGAGACGGTCGATTCCTACAGGTCTGCTAGGGTGGCCCTGCCATGAGAGCAGGGTAATGTACTGTCCAATACTGAAAAATACCACCACTGCTCCCAGAGAGGGTCGTTCATACCCAACGACCCCTCTCAGTAACGCCCATGTTATAGTCATGCTTCATTGAGCTACTGAGCAATTGCATTACGTAGTACTTCAATTTCAGTACCATGCTACATAAACAATTTGAGTATCATGTACTAGTTGTAAAGATGGCACTATTGAATTTTCACTGCACATATTGTTACTAGTACCACTGACTTATGTATTTTGTTGGATCAACTGTGTCACTTGTAAGTTATATTTACAGCATTCACTAGATCAAGTCCTCCCTAGATCAAGTCGCCAAAATAAGTGATCACTCAGCTATATTAATAAAGTATAATATTTCAGACAAAAAAAAGAGGACCTGGCTACTGGAAAATGAATAATTCTCTCCTTACTGAAAAGGAATATCTAACCATAATCAATAAAACAATATTAGACAATATAAGTTTCTACTCTGAAGAAAATCTTTCTGTGGAGACCTTACAGGGCATTCCTTTCGATCAAATTAAGTTAAAGATATCTGACCAGCTCTTTCTAGAAGTTTTGTTAATGGATATAAGGGGTAAAACAATCCCTCACTCTTGGAAAAAGAAACAAAATGTTGAAAATGAAAAACAGCTAGAGAGAGATATAGAAAAACTGGAACAAAAAATTGGGGAAAATTTTACTCAAGTGAATGATGAACAATTGGATAAATTAACACAAGCTTTAGAAAAGTTAAGAGGTGAAAAAATGAACGGGGTAATGATTAGATCTAAAGCAAGGTGGTACGACTTGGGTGAAAAGCCTACCAGATATTTCTGTGGATTAGAAAAAAGAAATTTTCAATGTAAAATTATAGACAAGTTAATAACCGAGTCTGGAGAATTCACAGAACAAAATAAAATTATTGAAGAACAGAAAAAAATTTATGAATTACTATACGCACAAAAAGAAATTGACAAAGAGTCCTGGACTCAAGTTTTCCGTGAAGATACTAATTTTAATAAACTAAGCGATAATGAAGCCGCGAATTTGGAAGGACAAATTACCTTAGCCGAATTGTCAGAAGCTGTACGGAATATGTACAATAATAAAACTCCTGGCCAGGATGGTTTTTCCGTAGAATTTTTCAAGGTATTTTGGAAAGATATAGGGCGTTTTGTTTTACGATCCATAAATGAAGCTTACCAAACTGGGCAACTGTCAGAGAAGGGGAATAATAACTTGTTTACCAAAGCCCAATAAGGATCGTCATTTCATGAAAAATTGGAGGCCAATTACTCTTCTTAATGTAATATACAAGATGGCCTAAACGTGTATAGCAAATTGGATAAAGACGGTTTTAAATGAACTTATAGACGAAGATCAAACGGGTTTTATGAAAGGACGATACATCGGAGAGAATACTCGTCTATTGTATGATGTTTTGTTCGAATGTAGAGAAAATAACATACCTGGTATGATCCTACTCGTTGATTTCGAGAAAGCATTTGACTCCATCTCAATAGATTTTTTGAAACGAACTTTAGATTTTTTTGGCTTCGGTGACTCCATCAAACGCTGGATCGATATATTTTATTGTGAAATGACTGCTTGTGTCATACAGAATGGCCACTTCTCCGGTAGGTTCCCAGTGGAACGGGGATGTTGACAGGGAGGGGGATCCCATCGCCCCGTATCTATTTGTTCTATGTGCAGAGGTTTTGGGTAAACTTGTTAGGGACAACCAGGAAATTAAAGGTATAAATATAGATGGAAGGCATGTAAAAATAAGCCAATATGCTGACGACACAACATTTTTCCTTAACGGAAGTGACTTATCCTTAAGGGCTGTATTAAATACCCTACATTTGTTCTTTCGTGCATCTGGTCTGCGGATAAATATAGAAAAATCACATGCGATATGGATAGGCAGTCAGACTGGTTCTACAGTACAGCTTTGTCCTGATTTTCAATTGAATTGGAACCCGAGGCCCTTTATATCTTTAGGTGTAACTTTTACAGCAAATCTTTCGGAACTGAATGAGCTAAATCTTCGTACAAAAATTGATGACCTAAAAAAAACGTTACAGGTGGAACAGAAGAGGCTTATCAACTTTGGGAAAATAACAGTTATAAAAACGATTGCCATTTCAAAAATAACGCATCTATTTATTTCCTTGCCAAATCCACATAAACATTTGATGAAAGAGCTTCACAGCATTATTGATAGTTTTCTGTGGAATAAAGGCCCCGATAAAATTAAAAGAAAATTGATTGTGAAAGACTACAAAGATGGCGGATTAAGAATGTTAGATATTGAATCATTTATAAAATCTCTGAAAATTACCTGGCTGAGAAGATACCTCTACTCTTGAGACCTGGTCTTTTCTGAAACCAGTTCTGGGAGATTCAGAAATATTTTCTCTGGGTGCCTTAAGAATAGATAGTATTATTAAAATCACACAGAACCCCTTCTGGAAAGATGTTCTTTCAGCATGGAAATCATTTATATTGAAAGAAAAACCTCATGAATTGGACAGCATGGATATCTTGAACCAACCACTTTGGTATAACCATCATTTTACAAACTCTACATATTTCATTTCCCATTGGCATAAAAATGGTTTACGCTTTTTAAAGGATATCCTGGACCAAGATGGGAAAATACTACCATTTGATATTGTCAAAACAAGATATAATATTCGCGGCACTTTCTTCAATTACAAAAGATTGACTCTTAAAATTCCACAAAGTTGGCTGCAGAAATTAGGGAAGGACATAAAGTTAAGTGATTTTCATACTCCTAGTATTTTACCATGTGTTAGCAAATTGATAAGCACAAACAAAGGTTGCAGAAAATATTATGATGTTCTCGTTCAGAACGATGTTCTGTCTTTGTCACAGGCAAGATGGGAAGATATACTGGGCATCGCTCTGGACTGGAGACATATATATACTGTACCCCGAAAAACAACAAGTAATATACAGCTTCAAGATTTCCAGTTCAGAGTGATTCACAGATATCTTACCACAAATGTACTACTTGTTAAGCTGGGTATAAAAAACAGTAAATTATGTACTTTTTGTGAACTAAAAGAAGAAACCATATTTCATCTTTTCTCAGAATGTTTGTGTGTAAAGAATATCTGGCGAGAGCTCTGGCATTGGTTTTACCTTTGTACTGGAAAAAATGTTGATATGTCTAATGACAAAAAACATGCTTACTAGAAAACCACATCATTTTAGCAAAAAAATATATTTATAAAACCAGATGCCTGGGTACAAAACCGGATTTTCTTGTACTAAAAAATTGTATATGAAGTAATTATCTATTAGAAAAATATATTGCGGTTTGTAACATGAAAACGGAACCATTTCACACTAAATGGTCTCCAATAGAAGGATTTTTGATCAATAATATTGGCTCTACTTAGCTTGGCAAGCCCAAGAAATAGATCACCTAGAGGATTATTCACCACGTTATTCGACTGTACCAAAAATGTATTTGATGACAGTTATATGCAATGTAAAGTAGATTATATCCACAGACATCTGGGGCACCACCAAGGGGATTGTTCAGTAAAATGTGCATATTTTAACTGGAAGACTTGTTTCACAGATGATATTTGGTTTGTACAGCATTTCAATGTTCTAACAATTATCTGTCAAAGTCTTCCATTTTAATTAATATCTCTGCTTCATCATACCACTCATGTACTGCTAGGAGTTTTCCAGGCTGTGTTGAATTTGTCTTGGCAGGTCTATGAGCAGTATCAGAATTCAGTAGATACAATACATACAATTAATCCAGTGTCTGTAATTGTAATGAGATATGCATATGTTTTACTACATTCATGTACATGTGATATGTATATTTTTTGACAAACAATTATACATGATATATTAATGAAATTTCCAATTCGATTTAACTTATGTCACAATTGACTGCATTGATCGACCAGTCTAGCTCAATTTTTTTTAGCTATATGATTTATCTATGTAATAAAAATTATCAACACAAGATTTCACTATCAATTTATTATCACATCATTTGATACCTTGATTATTATGAAGGAAATAATAGTTTTGCTCTCAAAGAATAACCCTTATATCGAAATGTACACTTGTAATCACAATCTTGTTCAGTAGAAAATTAACTGTAATTTATTTGTCATTGCCACCTTTTAACAGGATACAAAAACATCATTGTATATGGGTTTCTTGAACAGTTAAACACACAATAAAATAACATTTACCACTAACTGTGAGAGTAAGACAGTTTGTTATCCCAGGGTGTAATTTATGTCGACTTGGTAAGTGTTTTTACTTATAAAATATATAATGTATATTTATATGTTGATACAAAAGGTTTTTAAACATGGTTGAGAAACTTGTAGTATACATGTTTTATATTCGAATAAATATTTACATCCAAGTTTATAATCTCTTTGATTTTAATGCACAGGGTTAGAAGTACTGGTATGTTGTGGTTACGGTAATTTCCCTAATAATTCGCGATGCAGTGATGAAACTCGCAACTCCAAAAATTGGCTACTTTCGAATTATTTGTCACGCTAATCCAGAAAAAACGCTTGTGTTCGAATTATATGTGGGCTCACGAAACCCAGTCGACAACTCGCCAAAAGGCGACTAAAAAATGACAACTGGTGACTGAATTGTTCAGTTACTTGCCCAATGTGTCGATTAAAAATAGAGTAAATCGCCAAAGTGGCGAGTGAATTTTTGTTACATTAAGTGTTTAGTCGCCAAATTAATTTTGTGTTTAGTTTATCAGGCAGCAAAATCCGAGCAGGCCGAAAATGTACAGGGAATATAATGACAGAGAATAATGCCGACGAAAAACAGACATGGAGAAATCCTAGTCTATTTACAGACCGCACGTGGGATACCTCACCTAATTATATTTTGACTGGGCACGTGAAACCATGTGCAGGCTGGCATGGACGAGTCTATTTTGCGTGACACAATAAGATCATGTGCTCGACCCAGAAAAGGGTCTATGCAGGTTTGAAGAAATGAAATAATGGCTCCCTCGACAAAGCAGTTGTGTACATACTAACTATTACGCCGAAGCCCTGACAGGGACAGAGGGAACATTTATATCTTTGTCCTACCATATCATCTGTTTATTAAAGAAAATGAGACATATAACAAAAAATAAGAAAAAAAATCACTTGACTTTCAGCGGCACGAACTCCGCGACGAAAACAGGAGTGTTCGAATTCATTGTTTCACGGGGATATTAAAAATGCTCCCGTTTTCGTTTTATTAGGATGGAGAAAATCATGACAGTGGAAAAATCGGCCGTTTTCGAATTAAATTTGGAAGGTGAATTATTAGGGAAATTACCGTATATTTCACGGATGAATGATACATGTAGCTAAGGTGCCTGGACCTAGAGACTTTGGGGCATTTCAGTCCCAGGTCTCCCTATGCCAAAATCATAATTGGCATTAATAAGATCAACTTTATGCTTCATATTGCTATTTAAATAAAGGTAAAAATGATTACATAACTAAGTACTATTTTGGCAATTTCAATATCCTGAAGTATGCCAGGTATCGCGGATTTAACTTCTATAGCTTGAAGTATGCCAGTTATCACTAATTTAACTTTTATAGCCTGAAGTATGCCAGTTATCCCTAATCTAATTTCTATAGCCTGAAGTATGCTCGTTATTGCTAATTTAACTTCTATAGCCTGAAGTATGCTCTATATCCTGGAGTATGCCAGTTATCGCTAATTTAACTTCTATAGCTGGAAGTATGCCAGTTATCGCTAATTTAACTTCTATAGCTGGAAGTATGCCAGTTATCACTAATTTAACTTTTATAGCCTGAAGTATGCCAGTTATCACTAATCTAATTTCCATAACCTGAAGTATGCCAGTTATCGCTAATTTAACTTCTAGAGCCTGGAGTGCCCGTATATCATTAATTTAACTTATATAGCCTGAAGTAAGCCAGTTATTGCTAATTTAACTTCTATAGCCTGAAGTATGCTCTATATCCTGGAGTATGCCAGTTATTTCAAATTGAAGAGCCTGAAGTATGCCAGTTATCCCTATTTAACTTCTACAGCCTGAAGTATGCCTAGTTATCGCCAATTTAACTTCTATAGCCTGAAGTATGCGAGTTATCGCTAATTTAACTTCTATAGCCTGAAGTATGCGAGTTATCACTAATTTAACTTCTGTAGCCTGAAATATGCCAGTTACCACTAATTTAACTTATGCCAGTTATCGCTAATTATTCCCATGTATAAGCATAGACCTGGAAATGAAATGAGGACAAGACTGTGGCCTCAATCCTGGCTCCTCAGCTATACTGCAGTAAAGTACGTCAAGTGTTATTGTGAGAGGACTCCACCGGACCCTATTTTTATCCCTGAGCCAAAATTGGCCTTTTTGTCATCTGTGATGTATATCTGTCTGTCTCCAGTTTCTCGTTAATACCGGATCTCGAGAACTTAGGAACACCAAACTCACATCACACATACATATGGTCACAGAGCAAAGCCTGCTGAGAATAAATGACACTGACCCAATTTTACAGAGACTAAGTCAAATTATCTCAACTTTGTCTCAATAATGATGTCTAGGCTCGCTGAACTAATACCAGACGCAGACGCACATCTCGTCATTGTCCACTATTAAAATTGGCTTTGGGACATACCATATTTTCATGTTCACCAGACGGTCTGTTTTCAAGCAAAACCCTCAAGCCGGAGGGTTCTCATTGGTTAGCACCATTATGTTGATAAAACTAAACCTCATTATTTTCATGTCCAGAACATGTTTACTGCTTGGACAGAACTATCGCCATATTGCTCCAATATCAGATCATAAGGTCGGTTATACTGGGAAGATACCACTTGAGAGAAAACTATTCCATATTACAGAAGTAACAGAGACAGATATTTTCAACCTGACACAATATTTATACTGGAATCTACTGTAGGTAATCAATTTTGTTATGTAATTGTCATTCTCTCTTCAGTGTATTATATACACTGTTGTTCTGTACTTGAGCTTGTACATTACAAGAAGTAAAAGTAAGCTCAAGTATATAGTCCTTCTGTTTTACAGTGGAAGATGTATTTGAGAAATTCAACAATGGCAGAACACTTGATAAATTGTTCTTTAATTCTAATGACTCTATGTAGGTGGTTAAGCTACATAACTACAATGAGATCTTGGTGGAATTATATACAGTTGGCATAGAAGGGGTGCACATGTACAGATTCCACTCGCATTATGCATAAGAGGTGATAAGTGTGATGAAGCATAATAATGCAGGAAAATGTACAGGTAAGATTAAATCCAATAGCCACGTTTCATCTGATTACATGGACTGACACTAAATCCTCAGACATGCTTCAACTAAAGTATGGGCACAAGCAAGGAAGTTCATGGAGGTCAAATTAAATTCCCTTCAGCTCTTCAGTAAACGGACTTCCTCTAGAACTGCTCAGCCAATTTAATCTGTAAACAACCACTTGATTTGTTATCTATAACATACACCTACACAACATACTATGTAAAACCAGATGATCATTTTGGAGTGCCTTGTTTGGAAATTCAGTAAATTTTGGTACACAATACATCCTCTCGCCCTAATCAGGTCGGGAAATGAGGGCTCTACAATTTTGGAGGTAAAAAAATTGTTTTTCTTGAATACGTAACTTAGAAAATATGAACAAGTTATTATTTTTTTTTAAATGGTGCATAAGTTGATATACATGTATTGTTACATATGTTGACACATTTTGCCATTGACAGAATTGACAAAAAAATGAAAACTTGATTATATTTTTTAAGTTATTCAAGAGAAACGACTTTTCACCTCCAAAATT